>JAMKCH010009970.1:0-78761 GCA_023653785.1 Ophioderma brevispina
GGGGGATTTCCCTGTTTCCGTAAAAGTCGGAAACCATTTCTAGAAGAAGCATTGGAACTGTTAACTTTACTTTTCACTGACGGCGGGTAATTTTGGTGAAAATTTGACTTCAACAATTAAAATAATACTGAAAAAAAGTTAGTAGGGTTTGCTGACATGTAAACGTGTAGTGAATTTTCTAAACGTGTGGTGATCCTTCCGTTCGTGTACACGGTTAAACGTTTACACGTCCCAGCACTAGTTTCCACCTTCTTATTTTCCCCGTAATTTCCCCTCATAAATCGAAGCCCTGCCCTCCCAACGATTTAACCTTGTTGGCAAAGCCTAACGGAGCTATTTAACCTTGTCGGCTAGCTTAAATCTGATGGAAAAGTAATTTTTTTTCTTCCCTATATATGATCGTGGACCCCAACTACAGGATCGCCTGTGAAAATTCATTTTACATTTCGGAGCAAAAACAAGTTCTGCTTAATTTTTAAGATGTCCTTTCTAGACTAGGGTAAAATTGTTCATAGATTATGAATTTTTAATCGAAAACCCTGTATCATACACCATTTTGCTACAAAATATGGATTTGTGGCCGATCATTTTGCCTGAAAATTGCACTTTTCGGGTGACAAAAATTTTCAACTACCAACTTTGGGCGATCCTGTCAATGGGTCCCTCGACAAATATAGGGATAATTACTTGAGAATCAAGTTTAATCTTTAGCATCTAGGTTAAATAGCTCCCCTATATGCTTTTTGGATCCAAATCATCTATCTATGAAGTCCAATTTATTCAAAAGTAATTTTACCTGCTTTTTGGTCCACTTTCAAAGGAAATCGGCATTGAAGCTAGCAGCCGCTGTCGAGAGTGGCTCTTACCGAGCCTCAACACTCCCTCCCTTTGATGCATTCTGGGGCCGGTACGCATGTACGGATGGGCAAATGTGAGGCTAAAATCAAATGCGTGCAGGGAAAGAATTTAGTATTCTGCCACCAACCTGTGAATTTGGCAGCTTCAACGGAATAAACTGCATGTTGAAGTATGTGGTGGCAGAATACTGAATTCATACCGTATGGAGCGCGTATCCCGTTTATTGTACTGCGATCCTTGACATCCGCTAGTCCACGCCGACTTTACACAGTTCCATTGCGCTCGACAAAAAAACTTCGTCCACCCGCTATTCCGATAGTCATCTCTACTCCCAACGTAGAGTTTTTCGGACTTTTAATCCAATCAAGCAGACCGTGATGGAAATCTGTAAAAAAAAAAAATCAACCAATGAGCGCTTGTTTTTCTCCGCGAGCTTTGATTTCCATGATTGTGTCCCAAATGACGGGCCATTTCTGTTCTTCATAACCGTTGTTTCAGTTTTACCACCTTACCACCCCGTAATTTCCCCTCATAATCGAAGCCCTGCCCTCCTTCCAACAATTTAATTAAAAAACGAAAAGGGGTGACTTGTTGAAAAGTTATCGATTATACCCAAGAACATTTTCCCACAAGAATTAGTATTAACTTTTTTGGTCAAACTCAAAATATTGAGAACATTTTTTTTAAAAACCACTTGTGCTAGCACCAGGGTTTAGCTATGACCAACGAGAAAGTAGTCCCAATTTTGTGTGTGTTTTGGTATTCAGGGCTACATTTCTTATTGTATGGTGACGAATTTTGAAAGTGGGTAGGGGAGAGCCCGAGTCAGGGACGAATAGCGATCTCCCAAAATCGGTGTGTCTTTTGTTTTGTTTGGAGCCGTTTTTTTACACTCAAAGTCCAGGAATTTTAAGCTGAGAGTCATCGGCCTTGTGTGCATTTTCTATGGTGGAATGGCGAAGGCATAACCAATGAGGCAAAGTATTTACAGTGTGGCAACTCTAGCTCAAAGTAAAGGGCCTTCCTCCGTCTTGATCATCGGGTATTGTCTTTCAAGTTAACCCATTTCACTCATTAGCAGAAAGATTTACTACCACCACGTTTTAAAGCACTTAGAGGGGAGGCATTTTGACCCTTCCTAACAGGTCCATGGTCCACACTCACTCTAACCTCTGGAGAGGGAATATTTGAACAAACTAGTTTTTAACACATCTCTATTTAAAATTTCACGTAGGCCCTTCTTTCTTAATACCCATAAGTTTAGTAAAAAATGTTTTCTTAATTTAAAATTAAATCATGTCTCATTATCAACTCACCGCTTTAGCCCATTTTACTACAATCATTTCCCCCCACATTCTATGTGAAAATTAAAGAGCTGCAAATTGTTAATCTTGTTTGGAAGAGGAACATACCAAGGACAAAATGAAATTTATGTTGATAACAAACATACTTGCTAATTAAAATTTTAAGTACATTGCTCTTGAAGTAGGCCATTTCCAATAGCTGGTAAATTTCATATGTTTATCTAGATAATGATATTATGGTTATAACTTATTCAATTAGCACGTCTCCAATTCACTTAAGGGGTTGTCCCTGATATCTTCAACATCCTCAGAGTAACTTTCATTATAGTCACTTGACCCTGGGACTTGATCATAGTTGGTTTCAACTTTTAGACTTTCAACTAGCAGTTGGTTTTTATAGATTTCAATCAAGAAAGTCATTTTTTAATCTTCTTAGGACTCTTAGTTGTGGGAGTTATTATCTGAACAATACCGTTAGTCCGAAAAAGTATGTAGGGCCTTACCCCTTTCCTCAACAACATTTGTTAACATTGTGAACAAATTTGTTTTTGAAACATCTAAATATACCAATAGTGAATAACCTCTATATATATTTTAATCACAAAAACAGGATCAGGCACTTAGACCTATTTTTAATTATGTAGCGTTTTAATGTGGGCAAATGAAATATTGTAAAAATAGACAATGACGGAGATTCAATTGTCTTTTCACACTATATTTTAAATCGTCATAATCAAATAAGAACAATAATTTCCTACTACCTATTCGATTTTTCATCTTGGATCTTGGAAACAGTTGTAATGACACTGTGTGAATGTTTTTTTTTGTACCCAGTTTGAATGTCCCTGGCATAAGATAAGGGGCCCCCGGTGGTGTCACCCATATTGACCATGTGTACGCATGATCTTTCCCTTTGTTCCCCCCGCCGAAAAAGGGTTTATTTTGAAAGTCATGTCGCCGAACATAAATGTACGCGATTTTGTGAAAATGATGCTAAATGTAATTTTGCCTGTATAAGAAACGTCACTGATAATAGGCGCTAAACTGTGTGTAGTTGTTGCCATGGTTGTGCGCAATCAAGCAAAGCATTTAGTGACTTAACTCCCTGAAGTTTCACACATACTATTTTTTATCGATTGAATCTTTTGAAATGGGACAATTCAATGTACTTTTTGGTTATTGAGAATTCAGTGGGTACTTTTCTGGTTATTTGTGTTTTCCCCTCATTATTGGCTTAAAGAGGTACAAAGGATAGAGTTCCATCTTGAAAAGAAATATGTTTTTGTGTTGTGTTCTTGAAATGTCAAAAAAAAGGGTGATTTTGTAAAAGTGTACCTTGAAATGCAAAAAAAAAAGTTGTTTTTTAAAAAGGTTAAATTT
Source organism: Ophioderma brevispina (assembly GCA_023653785.1). Taxonomy (NCBI): domain Eukaryota; kingdom Metazoa; phylum Echinodermata; class Ophiuroidea; order Amphilepidida; family Ophiodermatidae; genus Ophioderma; species Ophioderma brevispina. Next base: position 3,543 of record JAMKCH010009970.1, read on the forward strand.
GTACCCTTTTCATGTAAAAAAGGGTCAAAATTGCAGAGAATGTACTGAACTCGACCGAAAAAGGGACCCGACATATTTTTTGACTTGGGGAACGATCATGCGTTACGCCTTTGAATAGGAAGTGACACCAACCGGGGTAGAGACCAATGTTTACCATTTTAAACCAAAGGTCAAATCTGTTTTGTGTTCCATTTTACAAAACCAATTTTCACCGATTTTCTGTTAATACTGAAAAAAATCAAATGAAATGACCATATCACAGTAGAACGTACTGTGGAGAGATTAATCAGTCATTGATCAGGAGTGTTTTCCCAAAATTTGGCCTTCCCCGCCTGACTCGTCCGGTGTTTACTACATCTCGAGATTACAACAGAAAATTTGACAGAACAAACGGCATTTGAACTAATAAGACTGTGCCTTTGAAGGTTGATTAAGTATCATGTCGCACCTATATTTGTAATTGCCCAAGAGGGGCACTTTTTCCACTTATTACAAGTTTTTTTTGAGACAGGCTGTAGATACCTTCTGTATCTAACAAGGGTGTTTTACATGCATCGTTGATGCCCTCGTTTAAAATCAAAGCAAGATCAGCTCTCCTGAAATCTTTCAGAGCTCCTTCTTACTGGACCTATGTTTTTATATAAATGTAATTGAGGCCCTGTTGTGCACCTGAATGAACTCGGGAGAGTTATTAATGCGATTGTCCTCTTGTTCCCCCCCTGCTATTGTGCAATTGGACCAAGGGTGGACATAACACAACCATATGGGACATGGGTGTCCTTTTCATACAATATTATGATTATTTGCAATCACACAACAACATATTATCTTTGAATACAAGCAAGTGATATACCAAAATGTTTGTTGATGACCTTTTTCAATATATATATGTCTCGGAATCATACTCGACCTTCGTATGCTTAATTAGCAAGGGGTCAAAGGTCCACAGCACACGAAATTCAGAAATTAAAAATGACAACTTTTGCCCCCCCCCATGTTAATCTCAAAAAGCGGAACGTAGTTGAACATAGTTGTTTCTTAAACAATTACTATGACTAGGATCTGTGATCCTATGAGAGCATTTACACCAAAATTATACTCCGTGTTGCCATGGCAACCGTTCAAACTTCTCTCGTCCATTTTTGCTGCGGCTGGCAAACAAAATCAATGTCACCTAAAAAAACTAAGGGTTTTTACAAAATCCTCTCACAGATCATAGTCATTATGTACACTAAACTAGTCCTGTGCCAAATTTGAAGTCACTAGGTCAAACCCTTTTTGGGATAAGTGGGGGGGGGCAAACTTTGCAACCTTCGAAAAATGGCAAAAAAAGATATAGGCCATAAAGAAGGCATTTTAAATTTTAATTCAATTATTAAATTAATTATTGCAATTTTTTTTTTAATTCTAAATTTATCAATTTTTAATTAAAAACAAATCGTAAATGGTCACTCTTTTACCCTCCCAAAATTAATATATTTGTAATTCCTCTTTCCCTAAATATTACTGTCTTGAAAAAAATAACAAACAAAGTAAAATGTCGGCTGCTTTCCTCTGTGTGATGCTTGTAACACTCCGATCAACCATAACATTTGAACGAAATTCCGATTTTCATCACCAAAAAATACTCCTGAAAGTTGTGAGAATTCCGAAATTTAGAAAACTATCATTTGATCTCTCAAAAGCCACTGCACACCATGTCCCCCCTTAATCATCATTGAGCCCCCTAAGTCTCCTGGTGTAAACACCAACCCGCGAGTGCCCATTGTGTAAAACGTTTTTCCTATGGAGTGTGAACTGCGCACTATGATGAGATTGCGATTTATTCGGCGTATTGAATACTGCTTTACCACAATTTGGCACTCGACGACCCTCATAAGGCCTGGATTTTGAAAGAAAGAAATCACGCCTATACGGATAAAGCATTAACCCCATTATAATTATGTGGGAATGCTGGGGAGTCTTCTGCATAACCAACATATTGATTTTATTGCCTGGGTCCATTTGCACACTACATGGGAGAGGTTCATACCTTCAGCATTTTTAACAGAGCTCTTTTTTCATAAATGAAGGCCTGCAGACTAAGCCCTAATAATAGCCGATAATCCTACCTTGAGGCTTAAGCCAGTTACATGTAATTCTGGCCTTGTATGCGTATGATGTGACAATTAAAACACAAGCAACCCCCTACGCATGAAAACTTTGCAGATGGTGATTTGTTCTGTTTTGCTTTGTTGTTCTATCTTAGCTTTGTTGTTCTATCTTGCTTTGTTGTTCTATCTTTGCAGGAAATCAGCTGCGGCATTGTGGGGGACAGGGGCAGTAATACTTGGTCTATATTACACAGACTGGCAAGTAGTCATGAATAAAGTGCCATTTTATGGTGGCAAATTCAAGAAAGATGAATCATAGCAGTGGATGTTGAGTTTTGCTGTTGCTGTATGACATTTCCTAAGGTTGGTATTTGTACTTTGGGAATACTCTTAAGACAAGGAGACTGCTTTTTCTTTTGGGCTGGCTGACCCCTCAAAAAAATCACAAATAACAATAAAATTTTTCCTGTGTAAATAATACAACCCAAATTGTGGAAATTTCAGAAAACAATCTTTTTTTAAAAAAGTTACCACATAATCCAGGGTTGTATGTTGCAAAATATGCCTTTTTGAGCCACAACAATGATTTAGCAGAGACAAGGAAATCCTGATGGTCAACTAACTCGAGTGTCCGGGACTCGAGTCAGAGTCCGGACTCAAGTCCTACAACACTGGTACTTACTCCCAGCCTAGACCCAGAAGCTTCAAAGAGAGACACAAGAAATATAGTGTTTGTTCCTGGTTGACAGATTTCAGTTATTTGGTACGGAAGGTGTTAAGTATATGATTGTGTATACAGTTGGTCCATATGGTGGAAAGGTTAATAATAACCCAAGCAGTTTACATGCACTGTAATTTGCAAAGTCTGAATCCAATTACAACCAGTCTTACTTGAATGGTTAAGTCCTGGGTGTTTTATATTAATTTGAAATTAAGTCTTTCATAATTGAGATAATGAGCAAATTTGAATATTAAGGGCCAATCAGTTTTAGGTTTATTATTGGCAATGTCCCGACCGTCAAATCAGAATTCAATTCAAACCAAACTCATTGGGATGGTAGATCATGGACAGCTCTAAAACTGTACTATGCTGATATCAAATTTGCCTATTTAGAATTAAGATATTTAACTAATATGCAAGTAGTCCCAATTATTTCCTTCATTCTTTAAAGGTGCTTGTTCCGATCGTCTTTGGGATTAACCGAAAGTAGTATAAATTTTGATATCAGATGAAAGGCCGTATTTTTCTCATTGTTGTCCTGAAATTTCAGCTTTCAAATCCATTTCTTTCTCAAGATATAGATAAAAAAAACTACCGTTTTAGTGGTTAACCATCAATATTAGCACAGTAGTGAATAGGGCGTTGCACTATGTGTTATCGCATCTAGCATCAAAACCTCAAGTCTGTTTCCCACGGTACTTAATAGTTTGTGTACACGTACAAGTGTCAGGCTCATATCAAGTAGAGAACATGATAGACAAAAATCGGAACAAGCACCTTTAACTTTAATAGCCAAGCATTTCTGAATCTTATCTCAAAATTGGGATCGCATAGAACCACAGTACAGAACAATGGCGTATCAATTTAGGATGAAATTGGTTGAAATTCCCCGAAGAGGGATGAAAAATGCATATTTTTATCCATATTGTCCTGCATCTTCAAGCCAGAGGGGGAACTTGTCCCCCCGTCGGTACGCCACTGCCACAAAATGGTCATTTTTAAGTTCTGGACACTCCATTATTAGGATGTGTAAAGTGATGATTTGAGGTGGTTTTTGGATGAATCTCTGATCACTATTTAAAATAAAACTTTATGAAATCACATTCCCACCTATAGAGGAGGAGCAGAATATTATAGGGGCCTTATTTAAGGAGTTCGTTTACCTCCCACTACAGAAAAGGTTTAACACCTTTGGTAGTTAGTATGGACCCTCTACATCAATGCTAGGTAGGTAGCTAGTACTCTCAATTGTGGTATCACTTTTTCAATAGGGGCCAATTTAAGTTTACACAGGGGTCAAATTTTTAAAATGCTCCAATCATGTTGAAATGTATGCCATATTGTCAGTCTAGTCATAAGGATTCCAAAAATGTATAGTTTGTACCACCTACGACCATTGGTTTTGGAGTTATAGGGTAAAAATGACAAAAATGGTAAAAAAGGTCAATCTCAATTTGTACAGGGGTCAACATTAAAAGTTAATCTGATTATATTTTAAATACTTGCAAATTATTGCTTGAGGTAAGAGGACTCCAAAAAGGTATAGTTTTTATTATGTTAAATGCTTACTTACGGAGATAAGGGTCAAAGAAGGTCAACACCAATTTGATTATGTTGCCCTATGACCTATTTTGTCCCATAACATGTTAACTATGCATTGCAGATGGTACAAACTATTCCTTATTTTGACACATTAAGCTAGATGAACAATTTCTTTCAATTTTACCAAAATTGGAGCAACTTCTGATTTTGACCCCTGTACAAATAGAAATTGGCCTTTTTTTACCATTTTACCCTATAACTACCAAACCAATGGTCATAGATGGTACAAACTAAGAGAAGATACCAGTAGCTTCCCACAATGCATTGCTTCCATTGGAAGTTTTTGTACAGGTTGCCATGTGGATCGTTAGAGATGAAACGCTCTTAAAATGCAAGTTTGTGATCAGTACTGTAAATATAGCCATGTTTCATCACTAACGACCCACATCAGTAACTGTACAAAAACCTCCATTGGAAACAATGCATTGTGGGAAGCTATTGAAATCTTCTCTTGTACAAACTATACATTTTTGGAATCCTTATGACTAGACGGACAATATGGCATACATTTCAACATTATTGGAGCATTTTAAAAATTTGACCCCTGCGTAAATTTAAATTGACCCCTATTGAAAAAGTGATACCACAATTTGAGAGTACTACCTACCTAGCATTGATGTAGAGGGTCCACACTAACTACCAAAGGTGTCAAACCTTTTCTGTAGTGAGGGGTAAACGATGATGTTTGACCTGGGTCCCAGCTCCTCCTCTATCTACTAAAACAGCAGTTGAAGTACCATATCAACTTTGTAATTTTGTTTTGAACAAGCTTTTGCTTGATTGTGTATCTCTGGGGGAAAAGGCATTATTATGAATGTCATCACTGAGTGGGTTGTACTTTTGTGGGGGTGATTAAGCCAGATTACTGACTCTTACCAACCACAATGGTTTCATGCTAACTTTGATAGCCATCGCCCTTAGAAGCACACCATTTTAGGGTAGGAGGAGATTCAGTAAACACTACCTGGGGAAACTGTTCTTGTGATAATGTAAATACTGGTAATACTGTGGGACTTAACACCCTCATAAATTAACTGTTTGAATCAAGGTTGTATAAAAATATTTTGGTGGGCGTTTTTTTTTAATTTTCAGTACAGTATTTGCATAATTTCAATGTGGACATTTAATTATTCATGCCTGTTATGTGTGTTTAAATCCTTTTCTCTTGTTTTCTACTTTGTAGATATGACGACTACCCCAGACAAGATAGTACAATTATGCCAGTAGACTTGCAGTGATAATTCAACTCTGACAGAACACAAACTTTGCTGCCATACAAAAACACAAAAAATAATGACATTGTCGGTGTTCAATCTTAACTTTTTAATGTGTACTTGGTAACTTAACCTACTTGCATTTAATAGAATGATCTGCCAATGACAAAACTGCATTTGAACTTCGCAAACAGATTTCATAATTATGGTAAAGCAAGCAAAATCGGTTTCCAGTTTACCATCACATATTTTTTGGATGGACGAGTCAACCATTTCTGTATTTATTATTTCAACTTTGGTAATAATTGTCAATAATAATAATAAATGGCTTGCTAATCTACCCAAACTGATGGATTAGAGTTTACCTCTTCCTATATGAATATGTGACTCTGTGAAAAAATTCCTTTGATATTAACATTATCACAACACACAGACAAAATATTTTAATGGCATGACAGGCTTTTCTCTTAATTTTCACACTTCTTTTATAAGGCCTCTGAGTAAAAATGTCCCTCTTATGGACTGCTAAATAATTGCCCCAAATCAGTGGGTGTTCTCAATTTGGAAAACTCACTCAGCTCAAAGAATTTCACAGGCTAAATGAGAAAAATATAAGCTTTCTTCACATACCAATTAATTTTGACCATTTCCAGTAAAATCTGTTGTCCAGGGGATGAGGCTGTTAACAATTAGGCCATGGCCTACTAATTTTGCAACTCCTGTGAGAATTACACTGGTCTTGCTTCATTGGTTTTGAATGCACAGGCAATTGTGTACCAGTGCTCTTTATGGGCTATTCGAAGTTTATTAGCAGTTCATAAGAGGGATTTTTTTTAGGGGGTGAAATGCTTGATTTCACATGTAAGATTATTAGGGAATGCAAGTCAAGTTTCATTTGTGCCACCTTTCTTGCGCCACAAAGTGCTGATTAAAGATAGTATCTCCACTACCTTTTACTGTTTGTGAGATTGTCACATTTTACAGTGACAAATGCATAAATTCCTAAAGATGATGCAACTGCTAATATACTTGTTCAATCCCAGCGACTGATGTGAGTGGGAGTAAGCGGGTAAAGCCTGTGTTGTATAAAATGCTTTTGGGAGTACTGATGGTTGACAATAGCAGAAGGAAAAAGGCAGTCAGAATACAGTGTTTTAATCAAAATACCATCATTTTAATGGGTCCAAATTGCAACAAATGCTATTTTTGGTTGAAGTAAGATAAAAGATCTTAAAAATCCTTATAGAGTAGTCACACACATTGTTAATCCAGGCGTTTTAGTGTTTTACATGGACTACTGTTAATTTATCAATTGTGTAATTATTCGGTTCAACACTTAAGCAATAGAAATATAGGGAAAGCTATAATGCCTAACAATGAATGCCCCGACTAATAACAAAGGTGGGTGACCAGATGGACAACCTAATCTACAACTTTACTCCATCAAAATTAAGATTTGGGTATCAAAGTTTTTTTCATTACCCCAGTGAAATTCAAGGCCCAGAAAATGTTTCCTTTTGATTTTATGAACCAAAACATTGTCAAATGTGGCTGAGCACATTAATAATTAACACACACTGTCCTATGGGACCAATTCATTTAGTACACATTTTTGCTTTTAATATCCAAAGGGCTGGACCGATTTATATCAAACGTTTTTGGTAATATGCTTCCATGTAAGGGAGAAAACATGAAAAATCAGACCATGAGGTCACCCACCGAAGTGTTTAGATTCAAAGTGTGTTTGCATGGAATTCAAGAATTAGTAATGCATTTAGTTTCTGAGAGTTAAGTCTGGTGTTACAGTGTGCATAACCTTCCCTATACTTTTCCAAAAATTTGGACATCTGATGCATAGACTGCCTGTAAAAACAAGCTGTGGAAGTTCAGTACACATTTTGGCCAGCTACACACGATGTGGTTCAGTCTTCCCCTGGGTCAAACAATCCATGCATGCTTGTGTTTTTTTTTTTCCAAAAATGAAGAATGTCCTGCAATAGACGATTTGCACAATCCCCATAATGCATCCTGTATTGTGCCCATTTCCATCCAGGAACTTGTACCAGAGTTCATGTTTACAACAAATTTTGTTAGTTCGCGTCGCCATACAGTGCCTAAAACTACAATACAAAGTTAATCTTACAGAAATGTTAACCGTGCCCTACTTGTCACCTGCTGGACGATTACACAACTAAAGTGCAACGTCACAGATAAGGCCAAGTTTTCTGGTATTAATATTACGCTCTTAACCGGTTTTTTGTTTTTTTGGTACAAGTTCCCGGATGGAAATAGGCACTTAACGAGATGCATTATGGGGATCGCACAAATCGTCTATTATGCATTAGTATCTGATAACCATAAATAGAAGGTAATGAAAAGCCTAGGCACTTGGATATCTACATAATTTCAAGCTTTTCATTTCCTTTCAAAATACTAACATGATGGGGGGAGGAGGCTGGGAGTGGCCCTGTGTGTCGGGTTTAATTTCATTGTTAAGCACTCAACAATTTTGACTAGAGCCACACAGGGCTGCAAATATGGTCCGTAACAAGTTTTTGGCATACTTGTTTATTTAAATCATATCAGTGACTGCAGTTAAAATATCTTTGGCAAAATGTCCTGATCAAATCTGATCATCGATTTTGTTGAAATGATGCATGCTGAAATATTTAATAGAAATAAAGATTTCTTTTATTGTGTTGATAGTTGAAACAAAGGTCATTTTGGTATCTTTCTTTGTATGTCTGTCTTCTCAATTTTTCCAGCGTGCAGCATGACAAGGTGTTATGACAAGCTAAAAGGGTCATAACGTATTGCGACAACGCATTGCTTTCAAATAGAATTAAACCTTTAAGCAACACGTTTTTAAAAAGCAACATGTTGTGATAATAGTCTGTGACCCTTTGGGCTTGCTGAAAGCAGCATGTTACTTTTTCACTTTTCTGATTGGTTAGAAAAGCAAGGTGTTGCTAAGGTAGCCAATAGAAATAGAGCTTTATTTTGACAATGCATTCAAACCAATACATTATGACCCATTTGGCTTGCTTCCTGAAAGCAACGTGTTGTAACAAATACGTTTTGATCATTTTGGCATGCTTGCTGAAAGCAACGCGTTGCTTTTTGAAGGTGTATTTCTACAGGGTCATAACATATTGGTCACACCATGTTGCTTTTGAAAGCAACGCATTGCTAAAGCTATTTCCAATGGCTACCTTGGCAACCTGTTGTCGCATAATGTTATGACCCTTTTTTGCTTGCCATATGTTATATGGCATTGAGTCAATATTTACATTAAAAACACTATCAGTGATTTACCCTAGAGTCAAAATATTTGAAACTTGCAGTAATAGCTTAAAAGTGAAGGATAAGTCTGTATAATTCTTAGAAGTTATTTTTTCCAACTGAAGAATTGCCAGAAAAGGAAGAAAATGGCAGTCTCAAAGATATGACTCTCCATTGAATTACATGTTGTAGTAAGTGTCCGAACGGACAGTAATGACTAAAATATCGGATTCTGTGCTTATTAGGTTGCTTCTGGTCTTATCATTTGCAGGGTATGTTAGGGTACCCGTACTTGTTACAGACATGCAAAAATCTGATTTTTGATGATTTTTTTGATTTCATGATTTAGCAAATCACTGATAGTGCCTTTAACTGGAAATAGTGCTGGATAGGATAATGAGCAGTAGGTTGTCATATTTTCATAAAAGCCTCTCCATTGCAAAACTTGTACTGAATGTCACCCAACTGCAGGTCGTAGCATGACGTCAGAGCTTGATCTTGATGGATTTGTCTGGTTCTGGATTAACAACTTGTTATGGAACCACTAGTGTAACCAGACCTTTGCAAATGGGGGGGGGTGCAGAAGGGGTGCTAAAGCATTTTCTGAGGGAACAAAGAGTACTCCCCTTCCCCCCGCTGGTTACGTGGAATGTTTTAAGGAAGTCATTTTCCTTGTATAGCAATGTTAAGCCAATGTCATAACACACCCAATTACCCTTGTTTATTTTGATTTCAGGCCTCTAAACCATTCCTGATTCAATTGTAACAAGTACACAGAGCATTATTAATTGATAATCTAAAGTGTGAGCTTGAATTTAAATTTGCATTGGGGCAAATACTAAATTAAAAATGTCACAATTGAGTGTTTGGAGCAGGGCTAGAAAAATGTATATTTCCCGGGAAGCCCACAATTTAAGTATTTCATTATATCCAAAAGTCAAAATTTCCCTCCAAATCAAATTTCCTGGTAAGGAGCTTCCTAGATTCCCAACTTTTCCACCATGGTTTGCAGATCATCACACATAGATTACCTTGGGTATGCATGTATGGCAAAATATTAACACTGCACTTATTACAGAACCACTGGTCCAAGACTAATATGGGGTGTAACCAGTTTGACGGTTGATCCCATTTACAAATAGCGATGGCCAACGACACTATTTTTGTATTAAAGAAAACATTTAAGCTTAACTCTATCAGATGAGGATGTTTGAAGATAAACATTACATCAGTGCAATTAGGACATTTGATATGTGAAATCTGGACAATAGAAAACTGCTTGATTGACAAAGCCACAATGACATCCCGAGCCATGATGACGTGCATTACGTAGTATGTTTGTAAACTAGGATATGGACATATTAAGCTTGGGTAATGTTATCAATTTCAGTTCAGTTTGGAGTGTTTCCTTTAATGAATCGCTGTACTTTAAGGTTTTTCTATCAAATTGTAGATTCTAATTCCACAAACTTTGGGGAATTTAAGTATAAATGTGATCTAAAACCTGGTTATACTTGGTTCAACATTGTCTTTGAAAGTCATCCTCCATTCCATAGATTGCGGCACAGCAGAATAATTATTTCTGCACTTGACATTCCTGGGAAAATCCAGTAAAGCTATATCACTGCACACGAGTGGTGTAGGTATTGAGCTTCAGCTATGGTCTTGAAGCTGCATCTTAGTTGCCTTAAAGGCTTTACAATAATGAGTAGAAAATCACTGATACTGGCTTTAACTTGAATCAGTCTTTGATGTAATCTCTTTGAGCCTTGGTTATAGACCCCGTACACACTAGAAAAATCTCTTAATTCAACTAAGCATTAACGAAGATTAAAAATTTGACAAGTGTACCCTCTTCCCTTAGGGAGCGGTCATTATTTATGCCGGGGGGAATGGAGGATTTCAACTTTTTTTCTGCAAAAAAGTTCGCGTTCCCCCCTCGCTTCCGTTCAAAAATTTCATACTCCCCCCTTGATCATGCTGATTTCCCCATTTAAAAGTTCATGTTCCCCCTCTCTCGTTGATGAAAAAATTTCACGTTCCCCCATCTCTCTTACAAAATTTTTTTGGATTCCCCCTGAAATCCTCCATTCCCACCCCCCGGCATAAATAATGACCCCTTATTTCAACGAAGATTAAATTTGCTTAATTCAACGAAGCAAATCAGCTTCTTTCGATTAAGAGATTTACTAGTGTGTACGCACACTTCGTTGAATTAAGAGGTGATGTGTGTTGGTTTACATACCAAGGCCATATTTCAAGTAGGCACACTTGTTTCAATCTTTGTTTGTTTTCTGCTAGTGTGGACGCAATTTTATCTTAATTAAGTGTAGTGTGTACGCACGCTTTATTAACTAATCAAGATTAACTAATCTTCGTTGAAGTAAGCAATTTTGCAGTGTGTACGGGGTCTTTGTCTTGACCTCATAACAGGACAGCCCAGCTACAGCACTGATGCAAAACTTATATGTCAGTGAATTCAGCCGTGAGTTTGTTCACTTTTCTCTTTAGTCTTTTGAGATGGCTCACTGTGCGAGTCTGATGCTTCACTGTCGCTTCGGTTATCATTCAAGACGAGCTCATTCCTATATCTCAGTATCAATGGCTTATAGATGTACACACCACTCATTACACCTATGACTGTTACTACTACTATTTGGGGAATTGAAAGCCCTCTCATGATGTGCTGCAGATGTACAGTCCCTGTAATAAAACAAATGTTCAAACTGTAAATTAATAAGAGAGCATATAGCACTCTTACTATGAAAACCATTATAATATTTAAAGGGATTTATTGGTATGAATCTATCGGCACATATATAATGAAATATCCCTAAATATGACGTACCAGATGGTTTGCATGGTCATTGGAGTATTCCTTGCGAAGAAAATACCATTTTCACGCTTAACTTTCGAAGCAGTAGACGATTTAAGGAAGCCGCCACGTTTATTATTTACGCTATCGTTTTGCCACAAGCCATGTTTAGTCTTTCACATCAGTTGAAAGATGATCGGTGGTTAGTCAAGTTCTGGCCTGTATGAAAGACTATCGCGTTTACTTTTAACATTGAAATTAAAAACACAGCTTTAATTTAACATTTTCCTTTAAAATATATAAATTTATCAAAAATGGCATACATTTGTGCCTAATTTTTATAAAATGAGCCTGGGATTCTTGAGAAATATAGTTTTTAAAATAAAATTAGGAAACTCTACATCATACAAAGAAGCGCTACTCGGTACATGAAAAGTACGTAGATTGCTGAACCGCGCATTAGTGGGTTTCGAACACTGATCTCTATACAATGGATTGGAAACCTGGGCTTCGTAACTGAAGCACTGATGGCCATATTGGTCATCCAAAAAGAGCCCAAGCAGGTGGTTAAGAGCCGGTCATTTATACAAAATTGTTCCCATTTAAATGTGGATAAGCGACATAACATACTACAGAATCAAGCCGATTCAGTGAGCTCATTGTATTTGCGCGTATGGGATGGCATTCTCTAAAACGTGCACCCCGGATACAACTTCTGTTTAAACAGGTTGCTCTGTAAGGTTTGTGTTCGTTAGCCCAAGATGCCACCCTTTTGCCCCATCATCTAATATTCTGTTGTGTAGCCAATCCATTGTATAGAGCTCATGGTTCAGTGCGACTGCGATAAAACTAATAATATTACACGACCCCCTTTTCCAAACCAACGTGTTCATGGATTGTTAGTGTTTAGGCCCACAAACCTTTGTTAAGCACAAAATGAATCTAAAACACCCCTCTTAAACATTTTATCTCAATCATCTGAGGTTTTAAAACGTGTAGTTTTTTTGCAATAAAAAATCTAACCCTAACTTCGCTCCTATCCTTTGAGTGCTCAACGAAGTTCACAGGGATGAGGCTTGTGGCAAACTGGCACGTGATATATTCGCCTATGGGATATATTTTCGCGTACTGCTCTGTTTCATATTGCTGCGGCGTTGTAAATATACCACAGGAATAAACCTGGGTAGCTTTCCATGATCGCATGTACAGTTGTGTAACATATGTCGGAATAAATCTGGATTTTTTTCGCAAGGAATACTCCACATGGCCATGAAAACCATCTGGTACGTTTTATTTAGGGATATTTCATTATATATGTGCGATCAGATTCATCCCAATAAATCACTTTAACAATTTTTATTAGTCGGGCAGAAACAATGCAACCTTAAAAACTAATGATGTACCGCTCCGATCAGTATAATGGTACGGTACCGATATTTGTCAATCGGTATCGTGATCGGAAAATCTCCCCTAGTACCCCGTCGACCCCTCCGATCATTTCACCTACATGAAATTTTTACAAATTTATGAATACGAACAGAAAATAACAATACATGCTGTATACTAATATTTAAGATAAAGACCTACTAGTTGACAAGCAATTTAAGAAGCATCCATTCTATAACAAACCGTATAGCCAGCATATACGATACGATTGACACTAGTATAAACCTTCAGTTCTCTAATAAATCCCACTTTTATTGCTCTAAAGATTCCATTTTCTTAGCCAATGTATCTTATACCAGGAATGAACCTTATATCATCCATATTTGTTCATAAATATCTTGGAGTTGTCTGATAGCAAGTACAACAAATGACTTCCCTCAATGTGTAGTGTGGTATTATGATATTGAAAATTCCTTACACGTTCTCATTCAAAAAATGAATCGTATCGGTAATCGGGCCGATCGGTTTACAAAAATATCGATATCGGCTCGATACCTATAAAACGTAGATCGGACATCACTACATTGCAGATTGCAGTACTGCAATGCAATTATGCAGTGAAGTAGGAACGACAGACCGTTCACTCCACTCCTAATTAAGATAGAAATGGAGGAGGAGGGGAGAGAGGGAGAAAGTGGAGAGAGTAAGGGAGAAAGGAGGATAGTGAGAGAGACCGAACGAGGCATAAAATGTAGGCCTAATTTGTAGAGGGGGACTGTTGAGAGAGTGAGAAAGGGGAGAGGTGGTCAAGAGAGAAAGACGGAATGAAAGAGAAAGACGTAATTTGTTAAAGGACAAATGTTTTAGGGAAAAACTACTAAAAGAAAGAGAATTGGTGGGCAGGCAGATCCATGATTTGACAAATGTCAAAATTACAGGGGGCCGAAGTCCTGAACTTGTCCAATGGGGTGATTTTGCAAGATATTCAGACCTACCTGGGAGGGCGCCCTCTCCCTCCCGCCTCCCCTGTATCAAGCGACCTGTGAATGTTCATGCAGAAAGAGAGGGGTGAGATGGTCATGCAGAAAGAGAGAAGAGGGAGAAAAACAAGAGAACGAATAATGGTCAGAAGGTATTGAGAGTAGAGAGATAGGGGGAGGAATCCAGATGAGAGTAAAAAGAAAGAAAAAAAAAGAATAGAAGTTAAATAAACAAAACAACCTGGCAAAAAGCATAGAAAGAACATAACAAGACAGCATAGACATGGTAAGGTGGTCTTTGGTTGGGTGACTTATTATAGAGAAACCGTTCTTTTTCTTGACCAGAATACAACAAAATTAACGCTAAAGGTCCATTCATACACTCCAGCTGCACTGCATTGCCTGTGTGGTAAATTTACAGCAATGTTCTGTCACTTCCGCTGCACTCCTAATTGATTTACTGCAGGTCAACACAGGTTGCAGTAAACTTTTAAAGGAATTGCAGTAAAATTGGCATACTGCACCCCACTGTAAAATCTTGATGCCCTCACCATGTTAAAATAATTTTAACTTTGTTGCAGAACTGCATTGCAGTACTGCAATGCAATTATGCAGTGAAGTATGAACAGACAGACCTTTTCACTCCTAATTAAGATAGGAAGAGAGTGGAAGGAGGGAGAGAGGGAGAAAGTGGAGAAAGGGGAAGGGAGAAAGAGGAGAGTGAGAGAGACGAACGAGGCATAAAATGTAGGCCTAATTTGTAGAGGGGGACTGTTGAGAGAGTGAGAAAGGGGAGAGGTGGTCAAGAGAGAAAGACGGAATGAAAGAGAAGAAAACGTAATTTGTAAAGGAAAAATGTGAGGGATATAGAAAGAGATGGGTGGGCAGGGGCAGAAGATCAGGATTTGAAAAATGTCATCACAAAAAATCATACAGGGGGCTGAATGCTGAAACTTGTCAAAAATGGGGTTGGGGTGATTTTGCAAGATATTGCAGACTTAACGGGATGGGCGCCCGCCCTCCGCCCCCTCCCTGGATCAGCAACCTGGTGAGATGGTCATGCAGAAAGAGAGGGGTGAGATGGTCATGCAGAAAGAGAGGGGTGAGATGGTCATGCAGAAAGAGAGAAGAGGGGAGAAGAGAAAAAACAAGAGGAAAGAATAATGGACAGAGTAGTGAGAGGAGAGAGAGAGAAGGGGGGAGAGGAAGCCAGATGAGAGAAAAAGAAAGAAAAAAAAAGAATAGAAGTGTGAAATAAACAAAAAAAACCTGGCAAAAAGCAGAGAAAAAGAGAAAAATACAAGGAAAGCCGAGGACAGGTGGTAAGGGTCTTTGGGTGACGATATGAATGAGGAGATGGCGAAAACGTGCTTTTTCTTGACCAAGAATACAACAAAAATTTAACCAGACTAAAGGTCCATTAATACTTCACTGCACTGCATGCTGTGTGGTAAAAAAATTTACGCATGTTCGGCACTTCCGCTGCACTCCTAATTGATTTAATGCAGGTCAACACAGGTTGCAGTAAATAAAATTGTAAAGGATTGCAGTTTAAAATTGGCAATACTGCACCCTACTGTATCTTGATGCATCACAGGTAAAATAATTTTAACTTTGTTGCAGAACTGCATTGCAGTACTGCAATGCAATTATGCAGTGAAGTATGAACAGACAGACCTTTTCACTCCTAATTAAGATATGAGAGGGGGAGGAGGGGAGAGAGGGAGAAAGTGGAGAAAGGGGAAGGGAGAAAGAGGAGAGTGAGAGAGACCGAACGAGGCATAAAATGTAGGCCTAATTTGTAGAGGGGGACTGTTGAGAGAGTGAGAAAGGGGAGAGGTGGTCAAGAGAGAAAGACGGAATGAAAGAGAAGAAAACGTAATTTGTAAAGGAAAAAATGTTGAGGGATATAGAATAGCGGAGCGGCCGAGCCTGAAAAGTGTCTCTAGTTTTTCGAGATTTTACCACCCCTCCCCACCGTACACAAAGACACAACCACCCACTTTATTTGAAAGATAAATATATAAGATTTACGAAAATGATGGTTGGGTTGAAATCTTTGGTGGCAGGATGATTTCTATGGCGAAAAATGAAATTTTGGGCTGCAACTTAAGCGAAATTATTATTTTTTCTTATTTTTTAAGGTAAAATATTACAATCTTCTTTTTATGGTATCCTTTTTGTTATTGATATAGGTTGTATACATTGCATAAGAAAGGGTTCAGGTAATACGCGTTGTGGTGACATGTGGATAAAAAGGATGTTTTTTTTAGGAAAAAGGGTGATTTGGGGCTAAAATTCTTATTCTAGCCCCTTGATAATGATAAAACAAATCTATAAATACTGTCAGAGATTGATAGTATTGCATTATATTAAATTTGTTTGGGCTAAGAATTAAATAATCTTGTATATTCGTAAGTTTTTAGCTCAAAACGTGATTTTTTTAACCAAAAACAACCCCTGCCTCCCGCCACCAAAGTTTTGAACCACCACCATCATTTTTTTAAATTACTATTACGATCTTTCGAATAGAAGTGGTCGCGTTTTGTTGTAACGCGAGGGGAGGGGTGTCGACAATTTTGCAGTCAAAAACCGTCCACTAGAAAGAGATGGGTGGGCAGGGCAGGATTCCAGGATTTGAAAACGTCAAAATGACAGGGGCTGAGTCGTGAAACTGGCCAAAATGGGTGATGTTTGCAAGATAGTGCGACTTACCGGAGGGCGCCCGCTCTCCCCTCGCCGGTCCCCTCCCTGGATCCGCACCTAGTGAGATGATCATGCAGAAAGAGAGGGGTGAGATGGTCATGCAGAAAGAGAGAAGAGGGAGAAAAACAAGAGAAAGAATAATGACAGAGTATTGAGAGGAGAGAGAAGGGGGAGGAAGCCAGATGAGAGAAAAAGAAAGAAAAAAAGAATAGAAGTGAAATAAACAAAACAAACCTGGCAAAAAGCAGAGAAGAAAATAAAAGGAAAAGCAGAGACAGGTAAGGGTCTTTGGGTGACGGATGAGAGAGAAAACGTTCTTTGTAGAGGGGGAAATGTTGAGGCATATAGAGTGAGGGGGGAGAAATGGTCATACAGAAAGAGAAGAGTGAGAGATGGTTGAGGGAAACGGAATGAGAGAGAAAACCTAATTTGTAGAGGGGGAATGTTAAGGGATACATAGAAAACAGAAAGAAAACTAAGGAGGAAGTCAAAGGAGGGCCCAGAAACTGCAGGTTGACGGGAACTTTTATATGGGAGTTTGAGGAGTTGTGAGAAAAAAACTGTGGCTATAACAGAACTATACGGGTTAGCACATGGGGAGTACTTTTGAGACAAAAGGTTGAACACTAAAAAGATATGGGATGAAATAATAATGTTTATTATTTAGAAAATGAGAACTACGACTACAGGGTTAAAATTAGGGGTTCATGACATGAACTATGGGCTATGACACGGGAGTAGTGAGTAGTTTTGAGAAGATGATGATGAGAATGTTATACAGGATTAATATTGACATTTCCTTAGAAAATGGTAATTACATGAGCTATACAGAATATGACGGGAACTAAAGGAACTTGAGTTATTAAAAGTGTTAAGAATGTTGTGACTCGGGTAATTTATTACGGGAGTTTGGGGTTGTGTCGCCGTAGTATCAGTGATCACTTCTGTTTCAGTGAGCGCTTCCATTTCAGTGATCGCTCCCGTTCACTCAGCTAGTGGGAGCCTGTGCGAAGGGCAGGCCTTCCGCTAGTATTTATGAAAATGGAGCATCTACATCTCGAAATAAACATGATAAACCGGGATATCATGGCAAAGAAAAAGAAAAACGACTCAGCTCAGTCTGCAATTTCTTCAAAGAAAAAGAAAATGGCGACCGGCAATGTATCAAGTGGTATTTTTCGCAGGCAATGATGCATGTTTATTCTGTCACTTGATTAATTTGACGGTAATTTTCACTTATTTTCGGGCATATTCTGGCAAGTTAAAGTTGACCAAGCTCTGCTCAATCGGGGAGCACCGTCGACACAAAGTAATATTTAAAACCTGTCAAAAATAAGGCAAGAGTGTTTGCCGTCGTCTCAATTGTAAAGGTTAATATTCCTTATGCCCACTGCTGTCGCAAATTAACACCCTGGGGTCAAATATTTATCTAAGACTTAATAATATATTAAACTTAAAGAAGTGCCTACAACTTTCAAGGACCACTTAACAGTTTCAAGTTTATTCTCCATATACAGATCAATAATTACACAAAGCAGTAATTACGATGGGAGGGTTGACCAAATAGAGAGCAAAGCTCGTAAAATATTGGCCACCCATCCCAATAAAAATAATGACAGGTTACAACATAAAACGCAACAAAAGTGCAAGACAAGGACTGACAAAGACCAGTGCAGACAGACATTAAAGAGACACTGGCACATTCCAGGACTGGCTTTCAACAGTTTTAAGGTGCGTAGATAAGGATCAACATGGTGGAAAATAGTTTGGATGTTCCTCTTGTAGCCAAGTCTTGTGTCCTTCGAAAACAGCCAATGTATGTGTGACATGAACTTAATAATGACAACCAGATAAGGTTTCTCAGCGTACACCAAAATATTCCCCCAAACACCTCCAAAAATATAGCCAATACAAATCGTAGGGGGCGTTTATTAGAGCTGGGGCGTTTATTAGGAACAACACGGTATTCAATATAATGAATTGATGGGTTAAAAACCCAAGGGCAAGGCTATAAGTTCAGGTTTGCCCAATATTTGACTTCTGACATTGAAGTTCTGACAGCCTGACACATGCCTGAGGCCGGAGCAAAATAAATCAGCCATTGAGATCAAAATGCGCCAGTGTGCCATGTCATTAAAAAAGTTTCATATTTAGTGAGACAGCTACAGTACCGAGAAGACCCTTGTTCGGGGTGGATTCATTATTCTGCCACATCCATCAACATCATCATGATCATGCAGTTTATTGTTGAGGCTGCCGAATTCATTGGGTGGTGGCACAATGACAATACAAAATTCTTTCCGATCCTTCCAGGTCATGATACGATGATGACATAATGATAATCATGCCATCAATATTTACCTTTCGCCAACTGGTTTGTTTGTTGTACAGCCTACAAATTACAAAAGTAATTCAACCATTCTCTGGTTCTTCATTCACAGTCATGTAGACACGTCCATAGTTTAATAATACAACCTTGGCACAGCTGCAGTTTGTCCCTGGTTTGTTTGTAAAAAGTCATGGACGTGGACTTGCTCTAAATCTTGTAGTATGTATGTAGCATTCGGCCAGCGACTCGAGAGCTAGGGGTCAGGACATTCAGTGAAAGCAGGCCCGAAGCACCTCTATAGAGGTCAGTGGCCTGAGCTGAAGCAGGGGGGAAAAGTGGCCAAATCACCCCCTTGATTTGAGGAATGAAAATGTCAAGAAATTGGTGACAAGAATTTCAAACTTTAGAGAATTTTTGACAATGTTTGATTGAATATTGGAAAGGGGTCTTTGTCGTGCCAGCAGGGGTGGTGGAGCCGCACCCCCGGGCACCCTATAAGAGTCAACATTCAGAAACAAAGGAAAAAACAATAAAAATTCAATAAAAAATGTTTACAAAAGCAATAAACTGTGTTAAAAGTAGGGTTTTTTCCCAGGCCTATAGGCCTAAAGGTTAATCATGTAATTTTTCGCCCTCTAAGATTTTACCCTGGTGCCGCGGCCGCGCCGCCCCTGGGTGACAGCAACTGAACAAAAATGGGGTCAATGGGTGAGTTGAAAGCAATGACGTAAATAAATCTAGACTGCTAGCGCACATGATATTTTGTAAATTTGTTGTGGGGAAGAAATTACCCGAGATGCACTTCGAAATTCCATCCAAGAAACAGCTCTCACATTTTCGTAAAACAGCAAATCAAGGCTAACAGTAACACAGCACGTTCTTTCATACTGGTGCAAGAGACTGATCTCTTTACGTTCCAAAAGGCCATGTAGACCACTATAATTGTCATCAAGGAGGGGGCGGAGGCTGTGTTTCGACTTCGAACCGGCAAAACTACATATAACTGAAAAAGTGAATGGTCGGCCCGTCGGTGTCTTTTACAACTCATCGGAGGAATAACACGGGTAGAACGGAACCACCCAAGTGGGGCATCTTGCTCAGCAGGCTTGGTTGAAAGATGGTCAATGGGTGTGGTCAATTATCCCCATCACCCTTTTTCAGTGAGTTCCTTATAGTTGTAGCCTTGTAGGACCAGCAATTGGAGACTACCGGCATGATGCAAAAAAAGACTGCAAAAAAGGGGGCATATTAGGGTGAAAAGCAGCTCTAAAAAGAGCGATTTTGATGAAACCCTCTTTATTTGTATAAAACCCTCAAGTTAAGAAGGAAACTACCGAAAAACATCCAATCTTAAAAAACAAAAAACCCATTTTTTTTTTCAAAACCGAAGGCCAACACTTTTTAAGTCAGAAAAACCCGGAGGTCGAAACCAGTGGTATCTAGTTTCGATCGGGTCACTCCCGGCTATAAAGTCAATGTAAAGCATGGAGTTATGGTTAAAGCCACTACCCTGAGCCACTATCAGTCATTTTCTTCAGGATGTAAACAAACAACACCTCATTTTTTTTTTTTTTCCGATTAAGTTGAGTTTTTGCGTTATTTTATGGGAAAGTGTTGTTGGGCCTGAGTCAATAGTATACAAATATTGACTGCTATAAGGGGCACGGTTAAAATTATAGGCCCAAGGTGATGTCAAAACCATGACTATGCCCGAAGCGAAGCTGAGGGCATAGTCATGGTTTTGACATCACCGAGGGCCTATAATTTAACTATGCCCCGAATATTAAGCAGTCAATATTTGTTTTATATACCGAATAAATAGATTCTTCTCATCTGATTGGTTAAAAGATTTCCCGAACTGACAATGCCTACAACTTACAAGCTCTTTGCAACGCTTACTGTACAGGGGACGCGCACACACGCGCGATCTATGAACACGGTGTTGAGACTGTCCTATTATTTTCCGGGCACAGTCGATTGCCATGCCCCGGGCACAGTTCACCGTGACGTCATCTTGATAGAAAAAGAGGGGCACAGCTATTTTAATGACTCTACTTTTAACCAATCAGATGAGAGGAATCTATATATGAGGTATATAATTATACCTGCAAGACTGAGAACAACAGTTTTTCAATACGGTTGATTTTTGTGCAAACGGTCGGTATCCCGACATTTACTAGGTCATGAAATCACCAAAAATGACAGTTTTAAGGTAACTTTAACGAACTTTATTGTCCGCTTTCACGAAGAAATAGTAATATACTTGATGATGCAACACTCAATTGCAATTGAGAGAGACAAATGGATGTTTTTAAATTTGGGGGAAATTACCGACTAAAGCATCCTCGTGGCTGGGGTTTTTGTAGAAAGATTTTTTTTTTTTTTTTTTAAAATTACTTAAAACCAAAAAAAGTTCACACAGCCCTTTCAAAAGAACCCATGGGCCTGTCCACCCCACGGAAAAAAGGAGAATATGGTCCACCGTGAGCCATAATCCACGCGCCATAGACAAACGGAATAAGTGTGAAACCAGGGCTGTGTGAAAACCTGGTTGAAACTAATGTCACTAAGGAAACTAATTGATTGTTGTTCCCTGCTGTATTGCCGTGGAAGAGTACATTAGAATCGAGGGTGCCCGATTCTTTCTTCACCGTTTATATGACTATGAAGTCCGGAGGACCATATCTCCTGCCACACCTGCTTCCAAAGGACTGACTTTTTGATTAAATAAAACACTTTAAGGAGGTCTGTATTTGATGCCTTGACAAAGTCGAAGAAGGCAATTAAGAAAAGCCTGGAGGGCGCTGTTTGTGCTTTTATAAAGCGTTACCCATTGTTCCAATGCTAAAAAAACTGACACTATAACTGGTATTATTTTGATTTTTGTTTTGTAAAAAATCGCAATCGCGCCGAGTACCAACCCCATTTTTTTCCAGGCCCTGCTCCTTGAACCCTGTGTCAAGCGAAGTATTTTTTGTGATTGTGTTTTCACACTTATTTTTCCCTTTAAAAATTGGTAATCTGTAGCCCATATTTTTGTGCTATAATTAGTGAGAAATTGTAAGGTGTCAATGATGAGGAGCCGAGTGGCGTTGGCGATGCTTGAGCCGTAAACGCAAAGTAAGTATGCCATTCCTAGTCTCAGTAACTGGACATTCGAATCCATTTTATCATTAGCCTGGGCAGTATCGAACAGCTGATTCTCATGTCCTAGTTCGTTGCATTGAAGTGCATACGTATTGAATGAACTCAACTTTGCCAGATACAGAGAACCAAAATACCGCACTAGCACTCAAACATGCATTTATGTCATTCTTGCAATGCTTACATTACTGTACATAACATTTGTTTCAATTGATAGACAAATTGTAATTCGAAAGAAATAGGAGGGATCGATTTCTC
Organism: Ophioderma brevispina; assembly: GCA_023653785.1. Lineage (NCBI taxonomy): Eukaryota > Metazoa > Echinodermata > Ophiuroidea > Amphilepidida > Ophiodermatidae > Ophioderma > Ophioderma brevispina. Next base: position 26,073 of record JAMKCH010009970.1, read on the forward strand.
ATCCAAGCAGAATTGAATTCCCGAATGAAACCGGAACGGGTTAAAGGTCGTACACACGGTAAAGAAATGCACACCACCGATGACCAAAATCCGTTTCCCAACACATATTCACGACGCTGCCGGCCAAGCCCATTCCAAAAAAGTAACTAATTGCATGTGGTATTGTGGGTCTTAAGTATTGTATGCGTGTCCTCCTAGTTTAACAAAAAAAAGTTTGGTGGCCTTATCCCAAAAAGTAAGAGGAGCTAGGATCTATAAAATCGATAAAATTTTTGAATCGTCCTAACAATTCAGAAATAACCCTTGCTTTTTGTATTAAACAATGACGACGGCTAAATTTGTGATTTCTTGGCTACCATCCTCTGACTAGTCCGTGAAATACGGCCCATAACCACTACCTCGATCGCGTTAGAGCAATGAGTGACAGGTGCACACAACAAAATCGGTACTAGAAACTTCTCTTCCGAGCAATTTACACAAACACGCACCAAAAAAAAAACAAGCATGGCAAGACCGCCCTTGTAAATGGCATCTAGTCAATTTAGTTAAATACGGAGCGCCCGGACAAATTTTTGGCTCTAAGATATCCTCCGCATATGGTGGCTTAGCATCTTGTCAAGGAAAAAATATAGAATCACCGCGCCAAAAACACCAAGCGTAGTTCGCCAGTGGTGTGCTTACTAATCACGTGAGTCCTAGCGATTAGTAGCATTCGATACGGTTTGTGAAGGTTAATAATGAGCAACCTCCAACAAAAATGTCTATTTTTCCCCGAATATGTCAGTGAAATTGACATCAACAATCTCATATGAATCATGAATTACACAAGCTTGCATGGACGTACTTGAGGGTGCGTAAAATAAAATTAAAGATAATTATCCTTCTGCAAAGTTTAACTTCGTGAGTTTGTCATGAAAAATGGCTAAGTCATCTAATAGCAACGTTCTGTAACTCAGTACTTAACTTCCTGAGTTTACTGTTACTGAAATATGCAATTCCTGACTACATCATCTCATATCTGTATACAGCGAGCAAAAAAAAAAAAAAATCACAAGCAAAAGCTTTTGCACAGTGCCAAATTCTGCCTCGAGGAGGAGCAGAGCTTGGGTATGTGTTGTTTGGATTAATGTATTTCTTATATTACCAAAATGAGAATTTCTCTTTAGATTATGTTTTTTTATATGGTAAAAATGTCCAATATTTCTCCATGAATGGTCTAGAGACATTGGCAGAGTATAATATTTAATATCTTGAACTGTATTCCGTTGAAAAACCAATTACGAAAACATGGGCGGTGGGAAATCCAAGAATTCAACCATCATCATACAATTTATTGGTTGAACAAGTACCCTTTACGAAACCGATTTTACTGAACGGGAACAATGACCAACTTATGTGCCCTTGAAACTCGATTATTTAGTTTTCCGTCCCCGCCCGCGTTATGATTTTTGTGCCGCTTTAGAGGCCGAAAATCTGAAAATTTCAGATTTTGAAAAATTCTGTTCAAGCATCACCTTTTCAGTCGATTGGAATTTTTGGTATGAAACCTGTCTCGGAAGTATCGGAAATGAGTCTAAAATAGACCCCATCTTGTTTGTATTTCGTCTATCCCCCTGTGGTCTTTCACTGTAAAATACGCATGTACCTAATCAATGAATATGAATAATGAAATGTTCCCTCATTAGGGGGGGGGGGGGGGGGGGGGGGGGGGGGGGGGGGGTGGCTGAAAAATGTGCATAAACTCATATTGAGTTATTCAAGGGCCCTTATTTGCTCTTCAAATTCCTTTTTAGAACGTACTTCCAGTTTCGCACGTTCACAAATTTACAGATGTTTACTATTTTCAGTTTGCATCATTTTCATTGAAAGAGGACGATTTAACTTAAAAAATGAGGGGCAACTTGTATGTAGGTGAACATGAGCGAAGTTACGGGAAAATCTATGACATCATATTGCCGTGTAAATTGTGACAATTTGTGCATGTACACTGTACAATATTGTATGTGACACCAACTGACCGCCTATTCTTTACTCTATGACGAACAGTTTCCCAGTTTCACACAAATGGCTTTGGAGCTTTAAGGCGCGTCAACTTCAATACAACCTGTTTTGACAATATGAAAGCTTATGAAATCAGGCATTACTCCACTACCAACATAGTCAACATCACGCTATTTCTAATTATCAAAAATCGTTTTCTAAATTTTCTCCATTGGACCACACAGTAAGCCATTTTCAGTGTGTCCAGGCCATTCACTTATTGGATAAGTGGCTCCATCTTTTTTGTGATGTTTGCCGTACCTATAAAAGCGTCTCCAGCGACAGTAGTAGAGCTACAGTAGCAGCTACAGTAGCAATTCTTGTGAAAGTAATACATGTATGATCGAATTTGTTGGTATAATACACCTGTCAGTTGTACATTGCGCACTATGCGACCCCCCGGGAATGGTGCGTCATTTGTCCAATGTGAGGCGGATTTTCCTATACAATGACGCGACCCCTTGTGTCTCAAATATGACGCACCTTTGCTTCAATGACCGGTACTTCAATACTTTTTGTGACCGCACCATTTCTTTGATAATGACGAACCATTTACTGTCCTAATGCGCACGTCTGTCATGACGAACTCATGAACTGGTGAAATTGTCCGAAGATCCGGCGGTGCCGGAATTTTTTTCCTGTTCTATTGACGGAGACGGGCATCTTACCCGAACCCAGGTCAAATGACGGACATTTTACGCACCTATTTCTCAATTTCTTGACGGACCACTGCGTCAATGACGGGACCGTGCGTCAAGAATGTGGTGTAATAGACCCACCCAATGACGGACCTTTCCCGGGGGTCGCATAGTGCGCCATACAACTGACAGGTGTATAACATACTGTCATGAGAACTTCTTTCATGGGATGTGATGTAACAGGTGGGAAATTCCTCATAGATAAGCAATTTCTCACCTGTTACAAATTATAATCTTTTTAATTTTTCAAAATTTGCAATTGAATGTTGCGCTAGTGCAAATCGTATTGGTGTTGCTGCGCAGATTTAAAATTAGCATAGTAGAGAGCCACGTGTTGCACAAACTAAGTGGGTTATACTCCAGGTGCCGCCATTGGAAAATACATTTTTTTTTGTTGTTTGCAAAAACAGAAATTTGACATTAGAGTCCACATTTTCTAAAATTCTTTTAAAGGTGATCCCTGGTCAGGTCAGTGCTTCTTTTAGAGGGCCTGCTACTGGTATCCTGGTAACCAGTATTACCTGTCCCATAAGCCGGGTTGGTCGGCGGCTAAACCGACACCCCCATCAGGTTTTCTGTTAAGAACACCGGGGGCGTGTGTGCGATTAGAGGGTAGCTGGTTACCCTGGTTAACTAAATAAAATCCACCTGTAAGTGCTGCCCTCGTGAGATCTAACGGTGAAGTGTGGGGTCATCCCACTAGCTTAATCTCCTTGCCTTGCATTTAGGGGGGGAATCCCCAAAGGCCTAGGGCCACGCCGATAACGGTGGTCTCGGCGTTAGGAGGGCATCCCGGACCGATTTAAAAATAATCGCTACATTAAATCCTCATGATGATGAAAAATACACATGGGCTCCCAACCAGCCCAAGTTTTGTAAGTGGTGTCACTACCTACCAAAGAAGAAAGGTGAAAGGAATCACCTTGAGTCTGGAGAAGGCTTTGATAGAGACGGAAAGTGATTGCATGTGGGCGATGAAGGAAGAGGGGTTACGGGGGGGTGGGGGAGGGGGGGGGAGGTTTTGCTTTTAAGCATGTCACACCAAAGTTCTATCATAACGCTAACAAACCCTTTAATTAAACATGTATCAAAAATAGCTTCACTTTCTGGATAAAAGAAGAGCTGCCATCATTGGTAAACCACAGCATGTACATCACAAAAGGTGTCTTGCCTATCTTATTATACATTTATTGTGGCGTATTTAAACCATTGCGCAAGCCAGACTGCTGACTTGTTGAACCTTAGATCGGTCATTTTAACATTTGCTTCATAAACTTCAGCCATCATAGTGTGTTACGCTCTATTCACACTTACCTTGGCTTGCTCTCGAGCAGTCCTCCTTCACTTGCCCCCCCCTCCCCCCGGGCTCTGCACAGACCACACAGCCAAAAAAGGGGGACTGGCTTAGTATCACCAGTGTTTTGAAAACAATTTTGACACACAAATTGGACTTACCGAGGTCATGGTGGAGGTCAACAACTATTTTGCGCTAGTCTGCTATCCACCGCTCCATAGGTTTCACACCACTAAAATACTGGCCCATTCGTTCCTGTACAAAATGGGGGCGAGATGAAAAAGTCAGTTTTCTCTCAATGTTGAACATCCTCAGACCTTAAAAGCTAACATTCTGCTTGGAAGATCTCATATCTCCTACCTAATCAATCATGTGAAATTAGGGGGTAGTTATCCCCAAAATTTTCGAGTCATACTGGACCATGAAGACTAGCATGCACCGCTGGACCCTGGAGGTCACAGCCCTTTTAAGTCAGGTGTTTCCCTGTAAAGAATACGGTTAAAGTGGTTTGTCTTATCAAAATAACATATCAAGACAACCTTTTTTGGATATTCCTACATATTTGTATACTTAAATTGATAGCAACCATGATTTGCAACCCAATCTCGCCATTTCTCTCATGTTTTAGGATACTTAGGCGAGGGTCCATCCAAAAAAAACACTCATTTGGCATGGGGGGCTGGTACTTAACCGGTTTTTCTCATGTTATTTACTGGTGTGAATCCTAGGGACAGTAAGTGCGGGTTGTGGATGTGAGGCGGCTGTGACAGCCAGAGTAAGGTATGGGTGGGTGAAGTTTAGAGAATGGGGAGAGTTGTTACATGGGGGAAGATTTTCCTTTGAAGATGAATTTCGGATGGTGTATAAGAGTTGTGAGATCAGTGATGCTGTATGGGAGTGAGACATGGTGCCTGAATGAAAATGAGATGAGGATTTTGAGAAGGACAGAGAGAGCAATGATGAGAGCAATGTGTGGTGTGAATTTGATGGACTGAAGAAGACTGAAGATTTGATGCTGATGTTGGGTTTGGAAGAGGCGGCTGATCGACAGGCGAATGGTGTAAGATGGTATGGGCACGTGCTGAGGAAAGATGAGGAGCATGTTTTAAAGGTGCTTGTTCCGATTTATGAGTATTATGTTTTCTACTTGATATGAGAGCCTGGTACTTGCACATACACCCCATCAAGTACCGTGGGAAACAACCTTGCGGTTTTGATGGTAGACGCAATAATGCAGGTTGCAAAGCCCTATTCAATACTGTGCTAATATTGGTGGTTAACCACTAAAACGGCGGTTTTTGTCCCCGCCGAACTTCGTTCGGAAGGGGACTATAAAATGGGCTCCGTCCGTGTGTCCGTATGTCCGTATGTCTGTGAGAAAAATGTTAACCTGGAATGTCCGTGATAAAAATGTTAACCCTGTATGCTGTATCTTTGAAACGCTATATCGGGCACACAAAATTCCTTCGCTTCATTGAAGTGCATCATGGCATGCATCGTTTCTGCGATTTGAAAGTGCGTGATATAGACGGGTTAGGTATGCAAATGAGCTAATTAAATATGCATAATTAATGTATCACTGAAACGGTACATTGGATATACAAAATTCCTTCGCTTCATGAAAGACTATTATTCCTTCGCTTCTTGAAAGTGCATTATGGCATGTATCGTTTCTGCAATTTGAAAGTGCATGGTATAGGCGGTTTAGGTATGCAAATGAGCTAATTAAATATGCATAATTAATGTATCACTGAAATGGTACATCAGATATGCAAATTCTTTTGCCACATGAAGTACATTTTGGCATGCATTGTTTTAGCACTTTGAAAGTGCATGATATGCAGCTTAGGTATGCAAATGAGCTAATTAATATGCGCAATTGTTTCGCTGAAACGGTACATCGGATGTGCAAAATTCCTTCGCTACATGAAAGGCTTATGCCATACATATTTTGTGTGAACATAATGGCTGGTATTCTGAAAGGGAGTCTAACTTTAGACCCGGGTTTAAACCAGGGTTAGTCCTACAGGAGTGGACCTTTTACCTTCCAACATACTCTAAAAATGTGCTGTAACGGGTGAGAAAATCCCTCACGGATAGGCCGAAATGGCCCATGCACGAGGAATTTTCTCACCAGTTACATTTAACTTTCACAGTATTTTTAAAGAAAAAGGTCCACTTATGTAGGACTAACCCTGGTTTAAACCCAGGTCTAAAGTTAGACTCCCTTTCAGAATACCAGCCAATATGTGCAGTTTAGTTATGTGGCTTAGATATGCAAATGAGCTAATTAATATGCGCAATTAATGTTTTGCTGAAACGGTATATCGGATGTGCAAAATTCCTTCGCTACATGAAAGGCTTATGCCATACATCTTTTGTGTGAACATGATATGTGTGGTTTAGTTATGCAAATGTCATACATCTTTTCATGAAAGACTGTTAGGCTATATATATTTTGTGTGAATTACGTTTTAGAGTTTTCGTGAGTTATTCTTAGTTTTAGTTGTTAAGTTATTTTGGGGGACTTACATGTATGGGTGGAGTTCATCGATTATGTTTTGTAGAGTTATTTTTTTGGTGAGATATGGATGGAGTTCTTGGACGAGTTGTTTTAATTATCCAAATTTTTAATTAGTGCAGTTAAGTTGTCACTTCCAAATGATCGCGAAATTCGGCGGGGACATATTTTACGCATCGCGTAAATACGAGTTCGCCTTGTTTGTTTATATCTTGGGAATGAAATGGATTTGAGGGCTCAAATTTCAGGACGACAATTAGAAAAATACTTCCTTTCATCTGATATCAAAATCGATACTACTTCCGGGTAAATCAGGGGGGTCCCAAAGACGATCGGAACACGCACCTTTAAAAAGGGCTTTGGAGTTTGAGGTGGGTGGTTTGAGGAAGAGGGGTCGACCAAAGAGGACATGGAGGAAGCAAGTGGAGGAGGAGAGTAGGAGGGTTGGGTTGAGGATGGGGGATGCATTGAATCGGGTGAAGTGGAAGGAGGGAGTAAGGGCGATTGCTACGAATGTGAGGTGAATCCGGCCACCCCCACTTGCGGGGACAAAACCGGATTTAAAACTTTGGTTTTACTACTACTACTACCTCATTGCTCGGACTGCATTTAATAAGCTATATACCAATGGAAAGCTTATGACTTCAGGATGCCAAAAATATCTTTTCCAAAAAAATAATCGTATAATATAGTCGCTATAAGCTAAAAACTAACCCTATATTTCGTTGCGATTTTACGTCCAAAAATACGCTTAAGCTTTCCTTCTCTGACCTTGGCAAATTCGTGTGACGTAGGCGATTGCACAAGTGTTGTTGCGCAATGCATCTTCCAATGTAAAGGAACCCCAAATCGCTCCTCTTCTCCTGTTTTGAATTTCGCCAATATAGCGATAAATGTTAGTTGACTAGGTTCCTTGATCTCTGTAGATTGGTAATTATAATTCCCGGCTTCATAAGTGTGCAAGAAATGTGAAAAAATGTGATGAATCGTGAGTAGCGAGCAGAGCTCAGAGCTTGCAGAGGCCAGCTGTGTTTACACGAAAGTGTGAGATTTTGACCACCACTCATGCTCCTGGAGCATGAAAATTAAGTAGCTGCCCTTTGAGGTTAGTCAGGGAGACCTGCCCCTGGAGCATGGGTGATTGTCAAAAACTACCGCATGCGTAAAGACATGGCTCTTCCATTGATTTACGTTACACCCTCTTATGCTAACCGATGGAATTGCATGAGGTATAGCCGCTATCAGGGGGAGTAACGGAAAATATCTTAATCTACTTTTCTCAGACCGGGAAACAGTCACTCATTTATGGTTATTGAACCTTTTTTAATAAATCACTGTTGGCTTTGCTATTGGGTTTCCGGGAAAGTCTTGGCTCATCGAGCGTAACATGGCGGTAATTACTTTAACTAGCGACAATTTGTTACCATAACAAATTGCAGCAATACTGTGAACCAAGGAATTAGTATGTATAAAATGCCGACTGAACTCTGGCCTTCCTCTGGTGACGAGTGGGATATAGCCATCAACTCTATACCCAGATACTTCGAACAGTAGGTATCTGTATTTGCTCATAATTCTGATTTAGATTGGTAAATTTAGAGAAAACAATGGTAAGTCTTCGAGAGCGCAGAAGCCACGCACAAGTGAATGTGATTTTGTTTACTTGCATTGACGGTTACACAATTGGTGAGTACCCACCTCACAGTGGCAAGTCAATAATATTGACTTTGCTGAGTGGTGTTGCCATTAAAACCTATTTTCATTTTGGCTCTGTAACCAAATCCTTAGTATCATAAATATGACACCGTGACATATAAAATCGCGATAAAATAAGCTTTCCATTGGTCTATCTATCTACTCTATCTATGCATCCTGTCCCATAGGACGTTGGCTCCCCGAACAAATTTAGACCATCTTATTCTATCTTGCGCTTCCAATATGCCTTGGCGAAGTTGGTTTCCCACAATGCAATGTCATCTTCCAGCTTCTTCCTGGTCTGCCCTGTCGTTTTGTGCCTGCGACGTTTCCATACAAATGCGTTTGGGTAGGCGAATGTTGTTCGCTTCTGCACAATTTACCAACCATGTCATCTGCGAGGCAGTGATGCGAGCTAGGATCCTTTTTGGTTGAAAGTGGCAGGAGGAGATTCTGACAGAACTCTTCTCATTCCGGATCTTACCTTCCAGCTGATATTAAGGATTTTTTTTTCTGTAGCTCAGCCATCTCAAAAATGGCTTCCAACTTCTTCATGTCATACTTTTTGATGGTCCAGGTTTCAGACCCATACAGAAGCACTGGGGTGACTAGGTGAATTAACAATCGTAATTTGTGGAGAGTGAGATTTCCTTATCACTCCAGACTCTCTGAATTTTCCCTAGTGCTCTGTTTGATCCAATAATAATCTGCTTTTGATTTTGCTGGTGGAGTTGTTTGATGGTGTTAGCGTTTGATGGTGTTAGCGTTACTCCAAATCTTTGAATCTTTACCTGCTCAAGTGTGACCATCAAAGCTGGATCTTTACTGGGAGCTGGTCATCACAGGAGAATACCATAGCTTTTTTTTTTAGGTATACTGATCCCATCCCTATATTTTCTTGCTAGCAGCAATGATGCACTTGCTAAATCAAGGTTTGCAATCGTCCTCTGAGTCGGCGATGAGAGCTATAGCTTCAGCAAAACGGAGGTCTTTTAATTTTGTAGCCATCCACGTTTTTAATGCACTCCAGTTTTTTACAGTTATCAAAGGCTTTCTGCTAATGTTTCGAGAAATAGTTGAAGAGGGCTTGTGATAGAAGACAATCCCTGCGCACGCCAATAGTGTTTTCAAACCACTCTTAAGATTGTTGTTTAAGTCGGATGCAGCTTTTAAGCCTTGGTATAGAGATCTCTGAGATGTTATCAGTTTTTTTGAGGCACCAGCCCAATGAAGCATCAACTGTAAAGAGGCCATCAAGCCATACTCGATCGAATGCCTTCTTGTAATCAATAAGACAGCAAAAACCTTCCCATCTTTCTTCTCTAGGCGATGTTGGATTAAGGAGCGTCAGGGCTCAGACTTGTTCATGTGGAGCCGGCCAGGTTGAACCCTGCTTGTTCTTTTGCTAGAAGGCTTCTACTATGCTTCATCCGGCCCCTTATAATTTCCAGAGAATTTATTCTGGAATGGTTAATCAGAGCTGATGGTCCTGTAGTTCTCCTCACACTTGGTGATGTCTCCCTTCTTGGGAATGGTAAGAAGGATAGATTTTGTCCTTATGCGGCATGCGTTCATTTATCCAGATATCATTGCAGATATTGTGCAATTTGTCAATGTGCACTCACCACCATGCTTGAGCAGTTCTCCCTGGGATTCATCAAACCAGGGGCCTTTTCCTGACTTCAGCTTTTCCTGACTTTCAGCCATTGTCTCGAGCAATGAGGATCACCTTAGCTTAATGTAACACCGATTACTGAAAATCTTTTACTGATAAAATTACTGCGCAATCTCTTGTGTACAGAATGATTTTCACTTCTGAGCTAGAGAATCTGCATTGCCTAAAAACACCTGTGATGGTCATTGTCTTGAGCACAGTGAGGTTGCTTGTGACCGTTTCATGCTCTCCCGCTTGTAGCTCTGCAATATTCGCAATCACGTAGGCTCCAAACAGAGCAATGTTGAACAATCGTGAAAATAATATTGCTAATGGGGATCGGCGGCCTTTCGCAGCCGATACACCATATGACCTGATCTCTATGCAGGTCAGTGGCCATAGAGCGTCTGTTTCAACGACCCCGCGAGAGAATGTAACACATGTGCCGCTGCTGCATATAGGATCCCCGGATAGAAGCCGATGAAAAATTGCTGATTATTTCCCCTTCAAACGAGTGAGTAATGCACATTGATACTAATGACCGCAAAGTGCCTTATTAACATTACTCCCTGTAATATTGTCATGGCATTGTGTGATTTAACTCTGCATGCATAGTTACCTCTTGAAATGTGCATTTGCAATGTGCTCACTGAAAACGGATATTTGCCCAACGGTATGTTTACAACCAGGGGGATACAACCCTAGCGTTGCGGTACCGAAACTACTATGAATGGGGAAAGAAATCCGTATCGTAACAGCAACGGCACATGTCAGCCTGTCAGCCCTGATATTACGTCATTACATCATGGGCGGTGGGGACTGAATGGCCAAGAGTATTACCAACCTTGCGATGAAATTTCAGACGGACATGGCTTGTGCTGTGGGCATTGTTTGCGCGAGTCAAACTCACGTAATCGCAAGATCAAAATTCTACCCTAACTTCCTAGTTAGTATCATCCACAAGAAATAAAGAGCTCTCATTGTATAATTACAGAGAAAAGAGCCCCAAAAGATAGTCTTTCAAATGGTGAGCCACGGAAAATGCTCAATTTTATGCCGGGATGTAAAACTCATTAGGCTGTAAAGTCTCCACAATGAGTGTATTTGACCTCCTCTGTTGCAAGCAACATAAAAAATGGGTTAACCTTTTGACTGAAATTGAACAAAATCTAAAAGGGTGGGTTCCACAGTAGTGGGTTGGCATGGAATGACCGCTTATTTCTGGTTTCTAGCTTAAATGAGATTGATCATCTTACTGGAACCAGGGCCCCAACAATTCCAAAAAGGGGGCATAAGACCTAATAAATGTAATTTTGGGTAAATAAATCGGTTTTGGAGATAAAAAGGTTAATATTTGGCAAAAAAGAGGTGGTGAAACATGAATTTTTGTTTAGATTAAGCAATTATTATCATCACATATTTTATTTTTCCAGGAGAATTTGCTTCACTATGTGATGCTTGTAGTGAACTTATTCATGTGGGCTTTCTCAGCGAGCATGATGTCCAGCCTATTGCTCTCAAGGTAAGATTTTTTTTAATTGGTTAAAATGTGGTTTATTCTACTGATTATGTGATCTACAATTGAATGCACCTCTAGTGCACCTCTTCTTAGGATCATCTTCACAGTGGCATAACCAGAGGGGGCATGGGGCAGCTCCCCCCTTGTGGAAATCTTGCCCCCCTTGTGGAATTACTGATTTTTTGCTTAATCGCCAATTTACAGTGAAAACAACATATTGGCCAATATTGTACTAACAAACTTCAATATATGCTTGCCCCCTCCCTGAAAATATGTTACCCCTTACCCCCTTAAAAAACGGCATCTTCATGGTCCCAAAAATCCATAATTTACTATGTATCTGTAGCACCATTCCTTGGTTCAAGTAATCATTAAACTTGGTGCAAAAGGATTCAGAACTCTAGGGGGAACTGGGACGCTTTCCACACAGGACACCCATTGCTGTGCATTGCCACAGGGGAACGACCAAAAACCAACTGCTGCAAGTTGCTGATGGGATGTCTGTGACTTTTGTCTTACCAAGATGCCATCTTTGTTCTTTGCCACCATGCACTATTTTCCCAAAGTACTTCCGGGTTCCACCGAACATCGAGTGTAAGTTGGACCTTCCGAATTTGACAGATGTGTCAAGGTCAATTTTGTAAACCCAGAAGTAAGGCAGAAAAAAAGCTTTGCCTTTGCCACTGGGATGCCAAATGGCCGAAAACTACCTGCTGCGAGCTGCTGGTGGGACGTTTTCCCCTCGGAAGACACATTGCTGCCTATTGCTGGTGGGACTTTAATGCTATTCCACCATTTTTCACAGGAGGGAAAACGTCCTACAAGCAACCCAATGCACAATTGTGCCTAATTGCTGGTGGGACTTCAGGAGATACTTACATAGTGTTTGTATTGCTGTTGGGACGTCTTGTTGTGGGCAACCTGTGACGTGTTAGGATTAAGTTCAGGTTTTACTCTTCAGAATCATTTCACTGTTGAGAATTTGCCCCAAGAGTGAAATACTCTTGAGAAATGGGGGAGAAATTGCTGTAAAAGGCTAACCTGCTACAGATGTACTCATAGGCAATCATGTCATTCTGTTTGCCTATTAGTACCTCTATGTAACTTAGTGAAATAAATCTGAATGTCTTTCCCTGCTTCTCCAGAAGAAACCCTTCAAAACCCCAGCTGCCTTTCAGTGCCTCTTGGGAAGAAATCCCACAGAACCTCAGGTTGCCTTTCATCCCTCTCAACAAATTAGGCTCAGTGAAATAGTTGTAACAGGTAGATTGACTGAGAGGCAAAGACAGGCACAGTTTCCTTTGATCAGGAATTTAGTGAATTGATTTGCTTGCTTAAACTGCATGTATATTTTGAGGCCAGTACGGGTTCCTGAGAGTTACAATCAACTTCTAAAATGAAGGCAGCTGAGGACTCACTACCATAAACCAGCAGTAGTAAGTTTTACTATTGTATGTTTTTTGTATTGCAGCTTAAAAAACAGGAATTTAAAGCCCAGCTGGAAGTCTTCAAAAAGTAAGTTAAAATTAGTAAATATGTCTTCCCAATCTCTGCTAAGTTTTGCAATTTTGTTACAATTACAATAGTTTGGATTCATGTGATTGTTAATTAACAAGTGCAAGGTAATTCAACTGCATTGGCATTTTAAGTTCAGACTATAGATGGTGGCTTTATCGTGTCGCCTGCAAGGATTTGCAGGAGGCACCTACCAGTCATCAATTCTGTCTGACTGTCTGCCTGTGTGGCCGTGTTTTCAAAGGTTAAAGTTTCGGAGAAGTTTTTCATTAGAGAAGTAAAATTCCAATTGCTACAGAAATTGAATCATGCCCTTGTGAACCTACATGTGATGTGAGGTCAAGGGTCAAATACCAAGGTCAAAGGTCATATGAGGTTTAGTTATAAAATGAGCTGAAAACATCAAATTGGCCTCATTTGAGAAGTAAGTCCAATTGCTACAAAACTTGGATCATAGATGTCCTTTTGGAACCTTCATATGTTAGTGATGCCCCTTAGGATCCTCCTTATGTTAGTGAGGTAAAGGGTCACATACCAAGGTCAAAGTTCATAGGAGGTCAAGTTATAAAATGGGCTGAAAACATCAAATTGAAAGTTGAAGTCCATTTGCAACCAAACTTAGCCCAAACACCATTCACTATGTTTTGCAAGCAATTACTGAATACCACACACTACCACAGGCCCAAGGATGGTAGACTACCAATTACCACAATATACCACAAAATTAAACTATGGTATATTGTGGTAAATGGCTCGCTGCCACACCATACATTACCAACTCATTTATGTAAGAATTCACTGATTACCACAGCATTTTTTGTGGTAAATTGTGGTAATTGATGGCTTCACAATTAGAGCATCAGCCCAGAAGGTTTTGGTTAGACGGTAAGCAGGAGTAAAAAAGTCAATTGGGTCACACGCGTGTGGTGCTTCCTTACAAAGATAGGGGGGAAAACCCCTTGGAAAATAGGCTAAAGGTCATTTGTTATTCAAGAAAGGTCACCCGTTGCAATACCCAGATTTGTTTGTAAAAATATTTTTTTTAAATGTTTAATGATACTGAATCCAAATATGAAATGCTTTTGCACTTTCGGCATCTCCTTGTTGTTATAATGGAAGGGGTACAAAATTCCCTCTAGGACTCTATGGGGACATTATACCCCTCCCTATGAAAGGGAACCAACCCTATGCAAAATAAAAAGCATATTTTGAATCGGTATCATTAAATATGTTTTTTAATATTTTTTACAAAGAAATCTTGGTATTACAATTGTTGACCTTTCTTGAATAAACAAATGACCTTTAGCCTATTTTCCCAAATATCTTGGAAAGGAAGCACCACACACATCATGACACATGTGACCCAATTGACTTTTTTACTCCTGGTAACCTAAGGAATAATTTGAGCTATATTTCATTAGATTTAGAGCAGTTCAAATATTTGACCCCCATAGTAACTTTAACCCCTCTCTTGGGGCTACACGCAACAACGGGTCTCCGGCAGACTTTCATATTTTCAAAAGTTATATTTTTCTCTGAATTTTCCCGTATTCAGCTATTGGTATCTCGTTCGTCTAACCAAAACCTTCTGGGCTGATGGTCTAAATGTTTCACATTGATGAAAGTATGAGGCGGGAAATACTAGCCAATTACCACTGGCTCCTAGAAAGAGCCGGAAAAGCATCCAATAGGGTGAACATACGTAAAGATGTAACTATGGTAACCCATTAAATGGGCGGGGTTATATTTTGTGATGGTTACATTGCTGATTACCATAAATTACCACACTTGCTGAAACACAGTGAACTTCCAATTACCACAAGGTACCACAACTGATGTGCACAATCAGACAATTCAGTACCACAGAATATCACAGGGACTGATGGCTAGAACTACTGATTACCACAAGATACCACACCAAAAGGAGTGGTGTGTTAAACATCTAATTACCACAATTTACCACAAAATTGCCATGTGTGGTATCCTGTGGTAATCAGTTATGTTAGGGCTAGGCCTTACATGCAGCATGGTAACACATGATATTAAGGTCAAGGGTCACTTGTACAGGTCAAAGGTCATCTGAGGTCAAGTTATAGGAGTAAAGGAAGGTGGATTGTGAAAGCAGGCGACACTTGTGGTTCGAGAACACCTTATTTCTCGGACAATCCGCGTGCACCCACCCTGTGTTAGTGCTATCAGCTACACAGTGGTTTAGCACATCAGCTACACAGTGGTTTAGTACAAGCTTTGACCAATTACGCATCACATTCTGATGTGAATTGTTCCTCAGGTTAATGCAAATATGCTGCTACATGTTTGATTTTGTCCAAGAAATAAATCCAGTGACTATAAAAACCACCAATTTGTCTTCACACTCTTATGTGCGTAATTGGGTCAAAGTGCATTTTTGGCCCGATTGCAAAGCAACGATCCAAACTATGTAGTAGCAAGGTTGTCCATAACTTTAAAACAATTATGTTATCCTTGGCACTTGGCTCTGTTTATTGGAATCTATGGCCAATATATTCAGAACTTGACCAGAGCGTTAGTATTAAACCATGATTGGTGGGCCCTACTAAAGGTGGTCTTGTAAATGAGGTGAACAGGTCAAGTAGGGGTCTGTGGGGATTGGTCATTTTCTGTTAACTTTAAAACTCTTTTTTGTGTGTGTGTGTGTGTTTAAGTAATGAATTTTTATGGCACTTACACAGGATAATTAAGGGGTGAGAACCTACTAGAGGTATCTTGCAAATGAGGTTAAAGGCTAATCTTATGATCAACAGAGGTAATTGTCCACTTTGGTTACATTTGTAAAGTACTCATATAAACTTTAGTATCACCCAACCTTTGGTGGCAATAATATTTTGGTAGGAACCCTGAGATCAGATGATACATTTCAGGTCAAAGGTCATCTACTCAATTAGCAATTAGCAAAGTTCTAAGTTACTATATTGTCTCCAAGTTTAAATCCCCGAGTGGGATTGCAAGTTTTATTGTATATTTGATACTTGTTTTTGTTAACCCTAGATATGACCAGAAGCTGAAGTTTAAACAGACCGAGATTGGCTATGCCAAGCAAGATATTGATGCCAGGTAAGAAAGAACAAGGAAATGTTTGGTCACTATGTATATCATCATATTTTGAAGAGTTGTTTCGAAAGAAAGCCTGGCAGATGTGAGTAACATACAAAATACTAAGGAATTTATTCTGGACACCATCTTGATCATAAATTTGGAGAGGGTAGTGCCATAAATTAGTAGTAGCAGTGTTTTCATGCTGAGTACTACATATACCTTGCATAATCTTTCAGTGGAAAGTTTTGAAAACTACTACACTCCATACAGCCTAACAAATGCCATTTGTGTGGGCACTGCTACACCCTACACAAGACCACAAAATTTGACCCTGGTTAAACACCTTGGAGAGTTACACAAAATGGTAACCTTGAACTTAACTGTAGGGGTTTTGTAAGGAGTGGGAAAGCTGGGGCTAGTGAAAGTATTTACAAGTCCTACATTGATGGTGCATTTTGTGTTTTCAAAAATACATGCCTTTATATAGTTTCATTTTGGATGGCATTCTTGCCAACTGCTCAGAAAAGTTGTCCACCTTTGACAGTGGCTTTTGATATAGGTGTAACTTGAACATGCTGCAGATTACTATTGCATTAAATAGATGGTTGTTTTAGTTTGGTTTGTGCATGCATGCAATAATTAGAGCTTATTTCAAGCAGAAATTAGAATTTCGTACATTTAGAAATTATACTGAGATTAAAGCTTGTAAAATTGTTTGAAATGACTTTCCCATTTCAGGGTGGGTGTTACACAGCGTGCAATTCATGAGGCACTGGGGAAAGTCTTTCAAGCCATGAAGGAGAAGGAGCAGGAACTGTTTGGGCGTTGTGAAAGAATCTGTGGCACAGAAAAAGACAGCCTTGTCAGATACTGAGACCAAACTTACAGAAACAGTGGCGAAGTATAACAGTGTAAGAATTCTCTTCTATAGATTGTATATAGTAAAGCTTTCAAGCTGATAGATTTTTCTTCCCTTTCTATTCTCTTAACTACCCTCTTCCCTCAATCCTCCTTCCCTTTCACCTCATAATGTCAAGGTAATATTTGGTCTCATTGAATCTCACAACCTAAATTTTGATTAACTATAGACTGTGCATTGGGTGACCTGCCAATTGTCAATTTATATACCTGCAGATTTTGAAGGAGGCTGATGGTGTTCTGAAGGCAGAACAATCAGATTTCATGGAGCTCTGTGAAGCAGTTGAAGGGAAGGTAAGTCAGTCATCATATAACACAATGTACACAGCTGTTTTACCGTGACAAAACCAGAATGAAACCAATAATTTTGATACCTGATTTTGATAATAAATATGCCTCTGGCTACATCCTGTGCAAATTTTTTACGATTTTTGTTTTTGTTTTTGCAAGCAAACATGATTTTCTTAAAAATATATCAGTACAGATCTTTGTGGATATTGGGTGATAGAGGGCACTATAACATGCAAATCTTGACCTTTGCTTTTTACAGGAATGATCTATCTTACATCATTTAAAAAAAAATTTGTTGCAACCACTTATATTAGCACATTTTTTTGAAGAGTGCCCCCAATTTTTCCAAAAATTTGAGATTTTTACACAATTGCATTGGTAACTGGCTAGTAAACCATACCTGTGAATGGTTAAGCTTGAAAATGTCTGTCTCACACAAACAAAGGAATTTTGTAATTAGAATAATTATCGGGATCCCGATAATAATTCAACGGCTGCTGGAAACGGCCTTCCAATGTCACAGTGAAATAGCCGGGAAATAGCGCCATGTACGTGTCTACACTCATCCATGTGTTGTTTTATTGGTTCAGGCAAATCAAGTTAGGGGTTATGTTGTAAACAGTGTTTTAGTGACGGCAAGTCTTCAAAATTTTGATCCATTGCTGTAATGGATCAAAAATTTTTAAGACTGATTGCATGGTTGCAACTGCGTAAAGCCTTACATAGCTATCACTTGATGCCAAGGAAATGAACTGCAAAGGAAAAGCCCCAAAGTGTGTCTTGTATCAGTAATCATTATCGTTATGTTTACTTTTATTACCTGAAAGTTGAATTTGATCAAACAAGCATGACTAGTAGTGAGATGATTTGGACCCAAAACTAAGCCCCATTCTTCACATTTACAGTTAATTTTAACTTTTTTGGAATGATATTTTACTCTCAGAAATGGTCTTTCCTGTAGCTCTAAATGTGCAGAAACCCTCTGACCCCCACCGGGGCATTGCCCCTGGACCCCACCAGTGGCCCTTAAGCGGGCCCCTGGACCCCCCGCCGTTAGGGGCGATACTCCGGTCGCTTCGCTCCCTCCGTTCGCATTTTCAGATTTTTTTTTCCAACTCCCATTGGCATCGCTGATCAGTGACAGTGATTCACCCAAAGTATTTGAAATTTGCAGGAATAGCTTAAAATTGAAGGAAAAGTCTGTATAATTCTCATAAGTTACTTCTTCCAACTGAAGATTTGCCAGAAAAAGAAGAAAACGGCACTCTTCAAAGATACAACTCTCCATTCAATTACGTGTTGTTTTAAGTGTAAAATATCCGATTTTGTGCTTATTAGGTTGCTTCTGGTCTTATCATTTGCAAGGGTATGTTAGGGTACCCGTATAATTGTTACAGACATGCAAACGTCCGATTTTTTATGATTTTTTTGATTTTAAGATTGAGCAAATCACTGATAGTGCCTTTAAATTCTAATGAGACAATTTGCATAAGGTCAAACAGCTCTGTGTGTCAAGAAGTATTTACCTACCTGATTGATTTTTTTTTTCACAGAGAGAATATAAATATAATAGTGAACAAAAAAGTTGTGTCAAAAGCTTGAGAGTTTTTGAGATCTGATATGGAATGAATTTAGGGTTGTGTACAGTGATACACACTACACAGAGCAGTTACAAATCTCAGCTCAAGCAAACACCAAGAAATATTTTTAGTTCAGCATACATATCGTCGCCCGCATCACATACTGTCGTATTAACCGTTCGTTTAACCATATAGACATGAAATGACGCGGCAGATTTTGAATTGCGATTTTCTCGGAAAACATGTTTTGTAAAATACGACAGTATGTGATGTGGGCGACGATATTATGCAGAGCTATGGTGATGGCAATGTATTGACTATTTATCTGTCCATCTGTCTGTTCACACTTGCCAAAATGTGTCTTGTTGCCAAATGCTTAGGCCGATTGCAGCAAAAATCGGTTAGAAGAACCACTGAACCAAGGCCCATATGAGGTGTTCACAGATTTGGATCAAAGGTCATGTGGGCCAATTAAAGGGGCATTCTTTGAAAATCTATAACTTCTTGTGCCACAAATCAATTGCTATTATCACAAGACTTGGTCAGAAGAACTGCTGACTTATATCACATTAATTTTCTGACTTTTGTGCAAGTAGTTATGCCTCTTAATGTTCCTTTATATTTTATCAGATCACAGACACATCAATACTGAAGATTGAGAGTAGTTTTCCTAGCTTGGGTAACCTGGCCACTATAGATATAGCTCCTCTGCTAACAAGCGTGGAGAGACTGCAACTCATGATGTTATAGAAGGAGTTGCCTATCCATAGCAGCAATTCCAAAAGCCATTGTAAGAAGGTATGTATGTGTTGTGTGAGGTAATAGAAAAAAGTTCTGTGGGTCATCCTCGCATTTCCCTGGCCTTCCCCTAGTCGCGTCCCAGCATTATCATAGCCTTTCTCTTGCCTTTCCACCATCCTTAGCTTTCCTCTAACAAATTCCATATCTGTCTTCACGCCCTTTCCCTAACTTCTCCTTAGCCTTTCCCTAACTTTCCCTTAGCCTTCCTTTGGGGGGCCTTTCCTTAGCCTTTCCCTGGCCTTTCCCTTGGCCCCTTTCCTCAGCCTGTGCCCTTGGCCTTTCTTAAGCCTTCCCTTGGCCTTTCCATAGCATTCCTTGGGACCTTTCCTACCTTTCCCTTGGCCTTCCTCACAGCTCGCCTTCCTTGGTCTTTTCTTTAGCCCTTGACCCTTAGCCTTTCCTTCTGGGTCTTTCCTTAGCCTTTCCCTTGTCCTTTCCCTAGCCCTCCTTAGCCTTCCTAACCTTCCCTTAGCCTTTCCTAGCCTTCCTTTGGCCTTTCCTTAGCCGTCCCTGGGCCTTTCCCTTGGCCTTTCCTCAGCCTCCCTATGGCCTTTCCTAGCCTTCCTTGGCCGTTCATAGCATTCCTGACCTTCCTAGCCTTCCCTTGCTTTCCTCAGCCTGCCCTGTGTCTTTCTTTATTAAGCCTTCCCTGAGCCTTCCCTTGGTCTTCCTTAGGCCTTCCCTTGTCATTCCTTCTATCCTTCTCCTTAGCCTTTCCCTAACTTTCCCTTAGCCTTCCTTTGGGGGGCCTTTCCTTAGCCTTTCCCTGGCCTTTCCCTTGGCCCCTTTCCTCAGCCTGTGCCCTTGGCCTTTCTTAAGCCTTCCCTTGGCCTTTCCATAGCATTCCTTGGGACCTTTCCTACCTTTCCCTTGGCCTTCCTCACAGCTCGCCTTCCTTGGTCTTTTCTTTAGCCCTTGACCCTTAGCCTTTCCTTCTGGGTCTTTCCTTAGCCTTTCCCTTGTCCTTTCCCTAGCCCTCCTTAGCCTTCCTAACCTTCCCTTAGCCTTTCACTACTTCCCTTAGCTTTCCCTAGCCATTGCTTTGGCCTCCTTTAGCCTTCCCTGGGCACTTTCCCGGTGGCCTTTCATCAGCCTTCCCTTGACTTTCCTTAGACCTTCCCTTGACCTTTCCTCAGCCTTACCCTTGGCTTTCCTATCTTCCCTTACCTTCCTTGGCCTTTCCTTAGCCTTCCCTTGACCTGTCCTTTGCCTTCCTTAAGCCTTTCTTTTGCCTTTACTTGCCTTCCCTTAGCCTTTATTTTGCATTTCCTTAGAAGCCTTCCCTTCACCCAGCCTTTCCTTAAACCTTTTCTCAACCATCCCTTAGCCTTTTCTTAGCCGTCCCTTAGCCTTTTCTTAGCCGTCCCTTAGCATTTTTTCTTAGCCGTCCCCTAGCCTTTTCTTAGCCATCCCTTAGCCTTTTCTTAGCCGTCCCTTAGCCTTTTCTTAGCCTTCCCTTAACCTTTTCTTAGCCGTCCCTTAGCTTTTTTTTAGCCATCCCTTAGCCTTTCCCTCACCTTCCCCAGCCTTCCCATAGTACAAATACCTCTCAAATTGTACCCTACCAGTTTAAATTATAGAATAAATCATTAACCCGAGTTGGTTAAGTCTCAATTATCTAGTTTGGACTTTTTCTCACAGGAGATGAAATTAAGGTGTACATGGAAAGTCGTATGGATGCCAGTGGAAACTTCTGGGTTAGCAGGGACATGGATCCAGAGCTTAACAGTATCTTGGATAATATTAGCTATCAAATCAGGTAAGCTGGAAGCAGACATGTTTTCATTTCTGTTATTTTACATTCATCATGATGCTGGACAACCTGACAATTGATGTTACACAAATAATACTGTTTTGTGTCATTGACATCGGAAAACTTACATTACCTAAAAATCCATTAATTAGTGTCTTATGTTTTGGGAATCATGATTAACAATAATTACCAATTTAAAAATTGAAGTAGCCAAGATAAATAAAGATCATTACAGGCAGGCCTTTTGAACACCACATCAAACTGGCTTATGCTAAAGTATTTGAAATTATGCAATAATGTGATATTCAAATTTGAACATTTTTACAGAGAGGATATTGTGTTAAATCCAGTTGAAAAAGCAGAGATCACTGAGGGCATGCTGTGTTGCGGCCAGTACCAACAAGACCACCGCTGGTATCGGGCCAAGGTTGAACAGGTCAAAGCTAACCAGGTAGGCGGGGCCAGTCTGTACCTACGTGATCGTCAGTGGTATAGGGCCCTGGTAGAGCAGTGTAAGCCCGGTCAGGTATGTGTGGACCGATGTGTGGACCCTAGAAGGATGCTGAAGTGATGCTGATTAGTCAAAATGTAATGGATGGATAAATGTGTGGAACAACCAATATAAAGGCAGGGTGTGGACAGTGGTCCTTACAAGTTTGATTTGAAAAATGGACCAGCTCCATTTACCGTTAACACAGTCATGTTAATGAGTGGGAAAGATAATCTGCACCAAGCGGGAAAATGGTGGCATAGCAGTATTTTCCCATTGAGTTATAATGACATTTCTTTGTCATACTTGTTCAGTTTGTGATCAGAATATTGTACAAGAGTTTTGTAATAGTAACTAACAGGTGCTCAGGTAATGAAATTTGTCAAGAGCTTCATCAAAGTGTAATACCCAGTGTCATGATCAGCTATGTAGTTGTTGTTATTTTTACTCTCTACTTGTCATAAGTTCTAAAACCATGCATCTAGATGAAGTTCAATTCCAGTCAGCATTCTTCCAGTGGGTCTTGTAGGAAACTGCTAAGTAGAATAGAATAGCACCAAGCATACAGCAGTATTCATCCATCGGTGACTGGGTGCTCCTCTTTCCAACTTCCACCATTGTTTCCACCAATCTGCTTTAGCAAGGCACACAGATGCTTGCTAGAAGGCTGCTATAAATTTATCAAACGATGTGCTAGGGGTCATGCATTTGCTGCATTTCAGCTCATGAGCTACTGACAGTTCAAGGCGGTTTGAGGGAAATTAGAATCTTGTAATAATAACAGCATAGTGTTCTTGGGTGTAGAATGGTACACTAACTGACCCATACATTCCACAAAACTAAACTACCAAATTACTGAGATAAGTTGTTTAAAAACTTAAGTAAATGTCTTAGTGTGCTGCTGCATTACAAGCATCTAACAGTAACATTATGCCATCTCTACTGAGGCTAACAAAATATCTTGAAAATAAGCAATCAAGATAGTCCAAACAGTTCTTGTTAACTTCTTAGCTTAACTAACAATTTGCTCACATCTTTACCATCAGAAACCTTTGACCTATGTACAAATGAAATTGACCTTTGAGACCATTTCAGCCATTTTGATCATATAACTCCAATAGAGTAAGTTGTCCCTAGTACACACTATGCATTTTTGGATAGTTCTGGTCAATGTGGTTTTTAACTTCATCTGAACATTTTAAAATTGTTGACCCCTGTGTAAACTTACATTTCTCCCTCCTGGCTCTTCAACAGAAAGAATGGCAACATTTACACATTTATGGTTGCTCCAAAAATTCATGTGAACTGCACACAAAAACACATACCCCCTCCCAGATGGTAATGGTTTCTTCTTTCATGGAAAATTCCCAACCAGATTGTGTGACCATCCAGAAATTCGTAATTACAATGCCAAGAAATTGTGGGTGGCAAAAAAGCTAGTGTCTATGTGTGGGGGATCTTAAAGTCAAAATTCTATATGTTACAGTCACTACTAATGAAATGGGTAAAAAAATTACTGGCCCTATATACATACCTGCCAACTAGTAAGATTTTTTTATTTTTAAAAGAAAAGTATTTCCAAATTAAAAAAATATTAGATCTGGTAACCATACCCCATTGACAGTCCCTGGCCCCCTTGAGGGACTTTAAGACAGGCTCCTGGACCCCATTAGGGGCCCTAAGGCAGGACAAAGTGCAGGACTCATGATCCTAAGGCCATTGTAAATCATGAGTTCGACCCCTGCTGCGGACAACATGTTTATGTCCCTGGGCAAGATACTTACTCTCAATTGCCTCATCCACCCAAACGAAATCTGCAGAGCTGTTAGGGGAATATCACGATCTACCAGATAAGTTTGAGAGTTTAACCCGCGGCCCCTAGATGAAACAAAAATGATTTGAGGATTTCCTAGTTGCAACAGAATGAATGTAGAGCGCTTTGATCTAATTGAAAGGCACTCTTATAAAAATTAAAATACTATTATTATGCTTGCCGTGTGTGCTCTGTACTTACATAAGTTTTTTTATTTCAAATGTTGGCAGGTATGTAAAAATTATTTTTCACGGATGTTCTGCTTCAAACCACTTTGTTGTTCATTAGTCATGCTTATTTCATGGAATCATGTGCTGGAATTATTGCATAGTGGAACATAGTCTGTGCAGGTTTTGATTTTTTCACTTATTTAGTGAGTACTTAATGCAACATGAATTCCAAATGCCATACAATTTATGGAAGGTTATGATAGCATCCAGTGCTTAATAAATTAAAGATTAACAAATTCAAGAAGTTGTATTCTGTCAAAGTGAATCCTGTGAAAATATTCTGCTACATACCTGAAGAGATTGCTCCTTATATACATGTACTACTCCTTGCCATCTAATGATTGTTGTTATCAATGCAGGTCATGTTTAACTTGAAAGGAATTCAAGCTTTCATAATGCAATGTACTAATATGACCTCTGGCATGTGCACATAATCCATTGTGAAATACACCAGAAGCATCATCTTAGTTTTCCAAATTCACAATACTGTGTCAGGTTCCAAAAAAATCTGCTTGCACTAACATTAACAGGCTTAATTTCACACATGCAGATACATGCTGTTTAACATCTCTACAGAAGCAGGGAATTGTCAAATCAGCTTGCAGGTACAATTCCCATGCTCACATGGCTATTTTGCAAAATCCATGGAACATTAATCCTACAAGATATTTTTACTAAGCATATTAAGAAATTTATCTTTGAAGTATATAACGAATGTTTGTACTGTGTTATTAGTTATTTTATGTACAGGATTTTGTTATGTTTGGACTACATGCTATTACAATGTTAGCATATTTCAAAAGCATAATCATGTGTATTAAATAGTTGACCTCAACTGTTGGTAAAATTCATGAAAATAAAATTGTGCCAAAATTACCACTTATATAGACTATCTGGATGGCAAGCAGATATTTTTGATTTGAAAACAAATGGGATGTGTCACAACAAAAGGTTTATCTTTGCAACTAGCCTCATTTTTAGATTAAGACCAAAATGTCTTAAAAATATAATGAAAATTTACACATTTTTCCAATGTATGTAATTTGAATATAAATTCCATGTTCAAAATAAGGCATCATTGGAAAGCTTATTTTTCATCATTTCGGATGATAAAGTCTCACTTTTTGACCTAAATACACAAGATGTGCTTTTTGATGTGATATGTCCCAAATGAATAAGACCACTCCGTCTACCATTTTACTCTGTCCTTCTACAGAATAAAGCTCATGTTCGCTGGCTTGACTATGCTCATGACAATGAGGTTCCTGTATCCCTTTTATATCCTCTGAAGGACAAGTTCCAGACAATTCCATTCCAGGTAAGGCTATCAACAGTATTGTTATGGCTCTACAAAGATACATGAGATGTAAGATGTATCTTTGCATAGACAGGGGTCTTCTCAATATGGAGTATGAGATTGACAAAAGTGCAGATTACAAGAAGATTTATGCTGGATGAAAGGATAAATTTAAGTTGTGGTTGGAAAGAAAACACAGGGTATGGGTTCATTTGTGAAGTTTATGTGCAAAAAATGGATATCACTGAGAATGCAATTAATGAACAATAATAATCTGGTATTATAGTGTATGGATCAAGTGGCAGGATCAAGTCACTAAGCATGGCAATATGTGGTTCATGGGTTTGTTTGGAAGTCATTTTATACCAAAATTTGTTCCCACAATGCAATGGGCATATTACATAACAATGGATACAGCTTGTGCTGTATTTCCCCCGGAATCGCCTTAACATCCTTCAGAAATTTCCTCTTCTCCTTGCCCACTAATACACATTCAATCTGTCTCATTTTCCCCTGAGCTAAACGTCACTTTAATTTTGTCCTCTTTTTAAATCATATATTCTCTACACACAAATTTGCAATTTGATTAGCTCAACGCACCTCAAAGGTCCATGGCCCGATTGCTAATAGCCTTGTCTACAGAGCCCTAGATTTTACCAGAAGTGGTCAATATTTTTGTGTCAGAACTAATATTTACCATGTGAAATCTTAGGGCTAAAAGATGTTTGGTTTTGGATGTCATGGGTGCAAATGTGCCCTATTTTGGTCGACCGATATTAATTTTACACAGTACTCTGAGGATTACAAAATCTTGTTTTTAGTTATCGCATCAAAATGGATTGAAATAACGGCAGGAAATTTTACTGGTGAGGTTTTGGGGGTCAAGATCATCAAGATGAAAGCGTTTTATAAATAAATTGGGTCTTTCCCCTTTAACCCAGTAATAATGAATCTCAATTAACCATGAAAATAGTAAGGCCTAACCCTACATGACAAGTTCTTGTTAAAATTACGGTATTAAATATCAAGAATGTGTATCAATATTTTAACCACAGGCCATGCAGTGTTGTCTGATTGAGTTGGAAGGCGAGATGCCACGCCAAGCACGCTGGGAGTTTTCTGATCATACAGCTAATGCAACACTGGAATGCACCGTCGTCAAAATTGTAAGATTTGGTCATGTGTTTGTGTGTTTGTCTTTGGAGTTTGCATGGCATTAGTCCACAGCTGTTTGAAGGTCTCATTTATTATGACAACACAAGAATAAAACAAAATATATCAATGGCGACACACTTTTGACAACTAATTGGATTATTTGTACCACTGACTTCCTCCTGTGTAAATATTACGAAATTTTGTTGCGGGCAAAGATGATTTTTCTTTAAAATCTCGCTTAACACGTCTCTATATAGAGGTCGCTATACTTACAAATCATGACCTTTGTAGGCTTATATGCAAGCTTCCCCACAGGGATTTTTCTGAATGTTTGCAGTGTAATAGCTCTACATGTCCTTAGCTAATAAAAAGTTGTCAAAATTGGTCCCAATGCTTTAAAAATTGCTCTTGAAAATAAAAACTATTTACAGGGGCAAACAGCTGTGAGTCATTTTGTAATATCAGACAATAGCAGTGGTATTATAGGTTGAAAACATAATACATAGATTGCCTATCCTTGTACAGATTGAAGGTTGTCTCAGAGCAAATATAGAGTAATCAAACTTTGATCCTTAGTCTTAACATGAGAGCATTCACACATTGTGACTACATAGTCAGGGCTAAAAATGAGATAGGTCACCTGGAAGGAAAAGTTATCTCATGTGGTTTTTCGATCAGAAGTTATTGAGAATAAGAAGATATTATGTCCAAAGGCGAACCTGAAACGCATCTCAATATAAGAGGGGTGATTTCCGGGGGTCAAAAAAATAAGAAAAATCATATATTGTGGTACATATGAAAGACAAATAAGATATCCGCCACGTGTAATGACCCTAAGAATTAACCTTATTCAGGTATTAAGTATAATGTACTTGAGTAGTATGATACGAGGGTAAAATAAGTTGCAGGGGGGTCACTAAATGACCCCCTGATTAAAGGGCGGTTCCGATCGTCTTTGGGACCCCCCTGATTTACACGGAAGTAGTATCGACTTGATATCAGATGCAAAGAAAGGCCGTATTTCTCATTGTCGTCCTGCAATTTGAGCCCTCGAATCCTTTCATTCCCAAGATATGTCACGAGGATAATACTTTTTTTTTTTTTTGTTAGGTCATAGACCTAACGGGGAAGTCCTCTTTAGATCTATTCAAGCGCGCTCGACTTGAGACCGAGGGGTTCCGGGTTCGAATCCCGGCTCGGCCGGACGGAGAAATAAGTCGTGGTATATCTGGTGCGGAATTAGGATAATGGAGGGGGTCAATCTACCATCGGCTTGGGCGGTCCGTGACAATACAACAAAAACCGCCGTTTTAGTGGTAACCACTTTATTAGCACAGATTGAATAGTGGGCTTTTGAAACATGCATTATTGCGTCTCCATCAAACCGCAAGTTGTTTCCCACGGTAGTTGATGGGATGAGTGCAAGTGCCAGGCTCCTATCAAGTGAGAACACAATAGACATAAACGGAACAAATACTTAAGAATACAGTGAACTTGCTTAAAATATTACAAAAAATACCACAATAGGAAATAAGTATTTGTTCCAATCCCAGAACAGTAGGTTCAGGGATAGTAGAAGGTCTGTGGAGATCTGGTGAGGTGCAAATGCAGTTTTTAGAGTGGCAAACCATGGGGGGGGGGTGTTTTTAAGTTTGGGGGGGGGGACTTATATGTGCCTATACCAGATGTACGAAAAAGCTTTCAGTGTGGAAGGAAAGTTTATCTCCAATGTTTTCTAGATCAGAATTTTTGAGGAATAGAATGGGTTAGGTAAAAAGCCCGATTCGAACGCACCCCCCCAAATGGGTTATTGGACGATTAATAAAATAGTCCTATGCTATCAAGTCGAAAGAATCTAGCGTGTTTGCCGTGGTAACGCCCTACGAGTTTTTATGGCTTGTTGATTTGCTCTGAATTTGGGTCGTGCAAGCTATGATGTTATGCCAGAAACGCATGTTATGGAGCTTTTGATTTGGTTCTGCTGGGTGTCTTTTGTGGCCGCCAGCTATAGCTGGCAGGACCACTTAGCAATCCGTGTGCGTGTGGATGTGGTGTCCAAATTTGTCAGTTTTTTAATCCATCATTATTGGAATTGATGGATTATGGTATCGAGAGCGCGTGTTTTAATATGTCGGCTCTATTGCGAAACTAGTCAGCCGTTTTATGTCTTTTCCCTGAAAATCGGAAAATTGTTCTGGAGGTAAGAGGCGTTTAGCCGAGGTTTTATTTTTTGGAATTTTAGTGAGGGAGGCAGTTTGGGTGACTTGTGTATTCCTTGTGTCAATGTTTTGACATCATTTGCTGCCGTGCTTGTCGTCTTTCGTACAGATGCTATTGGTTTATGTGTGCGCCTATTAACCGGTTCTAGTGGGGTTCTTCGGGCGAAAATGAAATGGTGAACGTGTTACCAACTTACCATACCTACCAAGGGCTTACCAGGTACTGAGGTCAAACACAAGTGACGAGTTCATTTGATGAGTAGATTTTAGTGTAAACAATTTACCTGGATGAAGGTCGCCCGACTCTAATAGAGATGACACAAAAGAAGTGGTGACTTGGATCAGGACTTGAGTCATGTAATAAACTCGGGTCTGGCAAACCAAGTCTCCAAAAGAATTTTCAGCCAAAAGTACAATTTGCCTACTTTAGTGAGCAAAACTCAAAAATATTAAGTCGTACCTCAGCAAAATTTGGTATCGTGGTATCGTCGTTAAAGAAGGCAAGCCCTTTTTTCCCATTTTATGAGAATTTATATGACTTATAATAGTGTTTATCGAGTATAGGATGATGAAAGTTGGTTTGTTGGTGTTGGTTTCGACGGCAAAGTTAGAATTTTTAGTTATGTATGTTGGAGTTATATTTTTGAAGGTACTTTGGAAACACCCATGTTGGTGTACGCTGAGAAACCTTAGCTGGTTGCTCATTAAGTTCTTGTAGGCTGTTTTCGAATCCAAGGACATTGCTTCGACATTGTATACCATGCCCACTGTGGCTGTTTCCTCTAACAATTTTCCACTCCGTTGACCTTTTTAACGCACATTGAAACTGTGAAGCCAGTTTCTGGTATCATAAGTGGTCTGAAAGTTGAAGGCACTTAATATATTAGGTTTTATAGATATAAATATTCCATCCTATAAATATGATAAACAAAAGAGGGTATTCACTTGCGACACGGTGGGCCATATTCGAATACTTTTTAATAACCCTTATACCGGGATACTATATTCTATTGCGAGTTGGGGACGACAAACACGCTTGCCCTACTTTTGACGGGTTTTATTTATTTGTGTCGACGGTGCTCCAATACATGATGCCTCCTAACATTCGACTTTTACATTTTAATATCCCGCTTCGTTGAAAAACGGAAAATGTTGAAATAAGTGGCGGTAAGCATATCAATACTAAGCTTTGGAACATCTTTTTTGGACACATCTGCAGAAAATTCTTTACTTTTGACTAGGAAATCCTAAAACATCTGATAGACAACAACAACCCGTCGAGAAATTGTTCAATAATAATCCTCTATTTTTGATCGTGGATATTCCCTCAAAGTGGCCGGAAACATACGAAAATACTAGAGAATTAAAAAAAAAACCGCTTTAAGACCCGACAGTTGCTCTGCTACCGTTATGTCATGACCCTCTGATATCCTTATTACGGTGCCCCCAACCCAAGCGTCAAGTATGCTGACCTTGGTTTGATGATAAAAGAGCTGCATATACGATTGTTATTCAGCTTGCTGCATTACAGATTCATTGTTAGGGCCATTGCAGTGCGGAACCTAGAGTGTGAATGTAAACCGTTTAGTGTACATTTGCCGATTACCTTCACACGTAGTCAAAAGAACACTGACCCCAAGTCTCATATAGAGTATATATAGAGTGGCTTCTAATGACCCTATATGGCCTTTGACCCCATTTTGTCAATCTACATAATAAAAACACACTTCTTGGGAAACTAAAAATTCTAAGATATAGTCTTTGGTTTCTGACCATAGTTTTTCTCCCGACTTTCGGTTGGACAAGCACAGCAATATTTTTATATGTAACCATTTAAGGCATATAGGCTATGCTGTTGTCTTAAGTGTTAACAAATTAACTCCAGTGGTGCAAAGGGATAAGCCTAAAGAAATGATAATGAAACTGTTGGTGATTGCTGTTTGCCTTTCTGAAGATTGCCTCCTCATGACTATTAGTGCAAACGTGTTAGGTTATAATATTTTAGTGCCTGGTTGTGGACTTTGTTACACTGACAGTCCCTAAACGCGGTTTGGGAGTCTGTCAGACGGCGGAGCCCCGTCAATTTTTTTTCGGGAAAAGCTTTATTTTAGAGCTCTATCTCATGGTGCAAGGTCATTAGGTTTGTAGATGGCTTCGTTTGCAGTGAGGAGCCTTTTAAAGTTGACTTTTACAAAATGCATAATATAAAATTTCATGTTTTTTTGTTTAAATCTCCATATGTACTTAGTTCCTACTGACAGTTCCCCTTAATGGGGGCTGTCATACGGCGGCGCCCTGTCAATGTTTTTCGGCGGACAGCTTTTATTTTAAAAGAGTTCTATCTCATGATTGCAGTTCATAACTATGTGGGTGGCTTCGTTTTCAAGTACGAACTTTAAAGTTGACTTTTACTTCAACCTTTTTCACGCCATCATTATTTTAAAAAATCCAATGGACTAAGTTTCCTACTGACAGTTCCTTAAATGTTGGAAGCTTTCAATTGATCTTAAGACAATATTTATTGGCGTATCCTCTTGAGGAGGATTACACTGAAATGCTTACTATTTTTTTTTAAAATCTCCCGGATTATAAATCAATCGTTCCCTGATTCCAAGATCAAATTCTCCCGATCAGATCAAATCTCCCTGATTCAAGATCAAATCTCCTGATTCCCAAATCTCAATGTTGGCAGCTCTGCAAAGGTCATCCAGGGGTGTTATCGGGTAACGTAACCGTGCTTTGACTTACGGATATGAGTTTTGGTATGGTGGTAGTGTAAGAGTTTCGCCGTACGAAGTTTGTGCAGTCATGGTTAGAGGCGGTCATTTTGGCGGTCAAAGGTCATCCAGGGGTGTTATCGGGCGAACGTGCTGTGCTTTGAATAGGGATATGAGTTTGGAAGGTGGTAGAGTTTCGCCTGACACGGAGTTTGTGAGTCATGTTTTCGAGGCGGTCATTTTGAAGGGTCAAAGGTCATCCAGCTGGTCGTTATCGGCTTGTACGTGGCTGTGCCCTTGAAATATGGATATTAGTTTTGGTTATGGTGGTAGATTTTCGCCAACCAATGAGTTGTGTGCCCAGTCACGTTTCGAGGGGTCATTTGCGGGTCAAAGGTCATTCAGGGGTATTTTTATGTAGCTGGCCGTGCTTTTACGTATGGATATGGTTTTTGGTTTGTTTGGGCTTAGTAGAGTTTCGCTTTACGAGTTTTGTGGTCACGTTTCAAGGGGTCATTTGGGGGATCAAAGGTCACTCCAGGGGTCAGAGTATTGCGGTTACTTGGCCATGATGCTTTGAACGTATTATAGATATGGAGTTTTGGTATGGTGGCCACTAGAGTTAGTCACAACAAGGTCATCACGGGGTGAATTGCAGTAAAATGGTGGTAAACTTTGGTGCTAATCCAGGCTGAACTTGGTGGGTCGGTGGGGTTCGATTGTTGATGACAAAAAATTTAAAGGTCATAGACCAAGAGTCATTCAGAGGGTCATTCTTAAAGGTCAAAGGAACCGCAAAACCGAGGGTCATTCAAGCCGGGTGATCACAAAAACAAGGTGTGATAGCCAAATCCACAGACCGCCCCCTTAGACACCTCCTAGCCTTAGTTCTAGTAAAATAATATTATTAAAGAGGAAACAGCCGGTAACAAAATTGATGGTATTGCACAGAATTCGCCCTCTTATGGCCCATATGCCGTTTGGACCTCCAATGACCTTACTTGACCTTACCCCCAAAATTCAATTAACATTCTTCCCAAGTAAGTGTATAGCACCCAATAACTTGCTCAAGTCATAACCCACTGGCCATGACCCATGGGCTATATGTCAATTGACCCGTGATGACCCTACATGACCTATGACCCCACAACTATGCATTCCCAACCTCCCAATTGATGGGTTACTGAATCATTGATGCACTCGTTTTTTTTTAAATTGACCTCATTGAAAAGTTTAACATTCAATTGGAACCAAACGAGTGTGTCATAGGTGTACCACGGGATCCGTCATATGTTGATGAGGGGTCAAAGGTCATGTGAGGGTCAAGTTGCTGAAAAATGGGCTTTTAAAAATGTAAAATTCATCTAAATGACCCAAAACTTGAAGTCAATTGGAACCAAACTTTTGTATAGGTGCACACACCTGCGATCCCTAAATATGTTGATCGCAGATCAAAGGTACGTGCACTAGGCGTCAAAGGTTCATGGGGCGGCCAAGCTTATATTCTTTGAATTATAGCGGAGCGACGAAAGCCGAGAGAGAAACCGCGAAATTCTAGTTTTTTTAAGCGTTTTGTTGAACGTGGGAATCCGATTTTTCCTAGTTATAAAATTCGAATGTGTGACCGGTACTTCGTCATTATGAAGATGACCGAGAGGGAGGTGCCGCCCTGGGAGAGGGGGTTGGATTTGCGGGTTAGAATTGGAAAATGGCGATTCGAGTGAGCAGTGATTTTAGTGATGTGTTATGATATGCCTGTCTGTGTGAGCGTCTTGTATTTGTAAAGGATTCTACCTACACCATGAAACTTACTCACCGTGTTTTCTTAATAAAACCCGGGGGGGGGGGTCTGTCTCTGTCGATCCAAAAATCTATATTAAACCTCCTAAAAAAGAGGATGTGCTATTAAATATTCATGAGCTCATCGCCTGTTTGAATCATGGAGAATCCCAAGAGAGTAAAGTCCGTGTTCTTAATAAAGTCTGCCTCTGTCGATTCCAAAAAATGCTTGTGTTGTGTAATATTTTTTATATCGTTATAATATATGTCATGACATATTTTTCATGATTAGAAGCCATAAGAATATCCAAAAGTTTTGATACCTACGATAAAACCAAGGCAGCCTACCTCCTGATAAAAAATAGAGATTGTGCTAATTAAAATATCATGCATTCATCGCGGTTTACATTACATTGGGAATTCCCAGAGCGTGAGACACGGTCTCATGAATGAACCTGTTCATTTCCCTGGCCGCGTGATGATTGTGTGTGACTTTCCAAAAGGTTAAAAAATAAATATTCATGATAACACGACAAGCCACGATCAGATATCATATGAAAACAAAATATGACCATCATGTTGAAAATGCCCTTTACAGACCAATCGCGAAAATACGTAGGAAAATCTAGGCAAATGAACTCGGGTTCAAGGTTCAGTTTACACCAATAGAACTGCCGTGTCACGTGTAGTCGGTCTTGATGCCATGAAGGCAGCATGCCATTAGAATGTTAATTTCACAACAAGGGGCCGGGAAATGCGAAAAAAAAACAATAATCGGTATATTTAAGATCCATATGGTTGTACATGAAGTTATTATCGTTACTATTATTAATTTCATGGTAGGCTACTATATTCATGGCTATTTTTAAACGCGGAAGTTGAGGTTCGCAAAGATGTACCAAATTTTCGTTATTGTTTGGTTATCTTATATAAGGTGGCTGCGACCGGTCGTTTTAGCCAGGGCGAGGGTTTACACGACAACCACCCAATATGGAGTGTCTAGTCAGAGCAACCTCGGACTGTTTCCTAATTTTTGCATTTATACATTTGTTGCTTATCGGCATGGCCATTGGCCATAACAACAGGCTTGTGGTCCGTGATAGACACCGCAAGGCCAAATTAAATCATTGATTAAATTAAATTTAAAGAACACCGCGACATATTCCTACTGTTTCAAGCATGCCAAAATTTTCGAAACGAACATTTTACTTTGAATAAATTAATCGCAAGTATACGCTTAGAAGGAATCACGATGAGGCCCCTGAAGTCGGTGTATCTGTGGTTAAAATGTTAACCTAACATTATTTGCCATGCCCGGCCATTATGCCCCAGCGCATTGTTTCCACAAGGCTCATGCCACAAATTAATGTCATTGCAGTGTCATTGGGTAGGCCCCCAGCCCCACGAGTACCTTTCTCGACGAGCTGGGGTCGCGAGTAGAGTCGTTTCCCAAAAATGGTAGCAGAATTATAAAATTGCTGGTGTATCCACGTCGATCGATTTATATGAAATTTAAATAAAATGGCCCATGGGTTAGTATGTCCCACATGTTGATGACCTCATGTGGACCTAAAATGGTCAGAATTATAAATTGCTTTGGTTGTAATCCAAATATGTGTGCTGTGATCGATTTTTTTTAGAATATTAGGTACAATGGCCCCTTGGCGTGGTAGTGGCCAAAATGGTAGAATTATAAAATGGCTTGGGTGTTGCATACCCAAACAAATGTTGATAGTTTCTTGACACTTAGATTAAAAATGGCCCCCTCTGGGGTTAGCTAGAAGTCCCACAGTTGTGACCGCATCGTGGACCTTTGTGACCTCAAATGACCTGGAAAATGGTCAGATTATAACATTGACTTGGTGTATCCACATATGTTGGGTCGATTTTCATTACACTTAGTACAATGGCCACTCCTTGGGCGCCCCCCGGTAGTGTCCCACATGACATGATGACCTCATGCTGTGACCTTTGATGACATCATGCTGACCTTTTTAAATTGATGGTCAAAATATAAAATTGCTTGGTGTATCGAGATATGTGTCGACCGTTTTTTTTTTTTTTTTCAAATGACACTTAGATACATTCCCCTTGGGAAGTGCCCCCCACATGTTGGTTGACCTCTATTTGACCTTGTGAACTCATGTGCACCCTTAAATTGGTCAAATTATAAATTCCCGTGATAATCCACATAAGTCGATCGATTTCATGACACTTAGGCATTAGCCCTTGGGTATAGTGGCCCACATGTTGAGTGACCTCATGGACCTTTGTGACCTCATGTGACCTTAAATTGCGTCAGAATTATAAAATGCTTCGTGTATCCACCTATGGTGACGATTTTTATGGACTATTAGATACAATGGCCCTTGGGGTAGTGTCCACAATGGTCGAACAGAATTATAAAATTGCTTGGTGTTCTTTTTGCTACCACAAATGTCGATCGATTTTTCTTTGACACTTAGATAAAATGGCCCCTGGGTTTTTTAGAGTCCCAAATGTTGATGAACCTCATGTGGACCTTGGAAAGATATGAACATTTGCTGAAAATAAGATGAAATGAAAATGGTCAGACAGAATTAAACATTGCTTGGTGCATACACATATTCAATCGATTTTTATGACACTTGCGATACATTGGCCCATTGGGGTGTTAGTTTCAATGTCCATTTTGTGTTGACATTATGTGACCTCGAATTTCGGGGAAAGGGGAACGAAGAAGGAGAAAAGGACGGGCGGCGGGATAAACAAAGATGGTTGGACGAAGACAATTTTAACGAAAAGTAGTGTACAATGGACCCTTGAGATGTGTGTCCCCACCATGCTTGGTTGACCTCATTAACCTTTTGTTGACCTCATTTGACCTTTGTGAAACCCCGAAGGGGAGAGGGGAGGGACAAGAACGGATGAAACGGAACCAGGGGGAAGACAGGAGAAAAGCGCGACGGGAGGGTACACACGAAACAAAAGGTTGAGCGTTTCCGTGAAACTATAAGATTAAAAATCGCACTTAGAGTCCCACATGTGGGTGACACCTCATGTGATCAGGTCACACACCTCGTGTTTGATTTAAAATGCCGCTCAGATTATAACATTGCCTTGGTGTATCCCCCATATGTCGATTTTCATGACACTACGGTACATTCGCTCCTTGGGTAAGTTGTCCAAATGTTGGTGACATCATTTGACATTTGTGACCTCATTGACCTTTGTGACCTCATGTGACCATAAATTGACGACAAAATTATAAAATTGCGAGGTATCCACAAATGTGCGATCGAAGTTCAGTCAAGGGTGAAAACTTAGATTAAACAATGGCCCGCTAGAAAGAGGAGTCACACATTTGGTGACATCATTGTGACCCACGGTCCACCTCGTTTGTGTAACCTTTTTTAAAATGCGTCAAGACAATTATAAACATTGCTTGGCTTATCCCACATATTCGATTGATTTCATGACACTCAGATACATTGGCCCTTGGCAGGGTAGTGTACCCCACATTGATGTTGACCCTTAGATCAGATATATTCTTGCATTAAATTATCTTAACCCTTACAATGATAATTGTTACTTCAAAGCCATAAATTGCGCCCTTTATGTGCCAAATTACAATATAGGCCTACCCTTTGCACCTACTTTTCAAAAATTACACAGCCTTTTCTTACTCAATGCTACTGCCGGCAGTCTACGACACAGCACACACTGGGCCTAATTGCGAGCACTGCAAGATAGGGCTTCCAAAGTACCCAGTTATTAGGTATACAGTGATGTGGCAACTCTCTGCTGTACTACCCCAATGGTACCCGGCTAGTGCCCACAAGGTATTAGAGAAGGTGGATGATTTGTGTTAGGACAGACGGAGTAGACACACAGCCATAAGTAGCTACTTCCCGGTTACCATGACGCCATTTTTGAGAGTGAATGAACATTTGACCTAATTTCATAAGATGAGGGCCGGCGGCGCTATACACTTTTTCTCTTTGTACATTTTGTGAATGTTTTTTAGGAAAAAAATCAGCTATGAAATTCAAATCGGGCATCATTAAAAAACCCTAATTCCTGCATATGTAGCAAAAAATACAAAATATATGCCAAAAATATCTATAAAAATGGCAAAATACACAGACCAGAATCCCTAACCAGTGAAGTGTATGTCTAATGGGT
Source organism: Ophioderma brevispina (assembly GCA_023653785.1). NCBI lineage: Eukaryota > Metazoa > Echinodermata > Ophiuroidea > Amphilepidida > Ophiodermatidae > Ophioderma > Ophioderma brevispina. Next base: position 63,291 of record JAMKCH010009970.1, read on the forward strand.
AGGGAATCATGTATACTATGGGTGGTAGCTGTTGTGGTAACTACTATGGAAGATATTGCTGGTGTTAGAAAATGTCATCAAATATATTAAACGGTACGTCAGCTTCTTAGAGGTCCCCATAAAACTGATCACTGATAGCATATCGATCATGTATGACCTTCCCAAGCGAACATTAGCTTTAAAATAGAGCATTATATAGGCCACTGCCATCATTGATGACGCGTGGTTTTCGGGGGGGGCGTGGAGGGCCCAGGGGGGGGGGGGGGGGCCAACCAAAAAAAGAAACCAAAAATGGAGTGGGGGCGGGGGGGGCAAACAAACCGGCCCAAACAAAGGCAAAAATAAAGTATCGGTACAATATGAAGACCAAATAAATATACGACGTCTAGTAGTAACCACAAGAATTTAGCATATTCAGGAGGGTATTTAGAATAATGTACTTGATAAATTAGACAAGGGCCCAATAATGTGTAGGGGGGTCACTAAATCCCCTCACCCAAATATTAAGAAATGTCTGAAATCCTTGCAAAATAATAAAAACCTACACCAGTTAGGAAGTAATATTTGTTCATCCTGAACAGTAGTTTCAGATGATAGTATAGTTCATCGGTGGAGGTCTGGATCTAGATGGCAACCCATGGAAGGGGGGGGGGTGCACTTGAATATAAATTTTTGTTTATAGGTGACCATACAAGGCGCGTAAGAAAAATAGAGTTAAGCCGGATGGGGGGATTGTTTGAATAGATTAAAACCGTGGTCATTGAAGTTTGTATGTTGATATTGTGAGAGGAGGGGGGTTGTTGGTTGTAGATTGAAGCCATGGGGTGGGGGGTTATTGGGTGGCAGTTTGATGGGGTGTGCACTTCAATAAGCTAACTACATGTGCCTACCAGATGCTACGAAGAAGAAGGTCATTGAAGCCTTTATTTGATTTATGAAAAGGGGGACCGTCCATTGGTTTGTAGATTGAAGTGAATGGGGTCATTGGGGATGTCAGTTTTGATGTCAAAAGGGCGTTCAAGGACAGGCCAAGTTGATATCCACAAAGATATGTGAGCACCCCCCCCCCCCACAACACCATCACCACACAACCACCAGGAAGATTATTACTGCATGGCCCACCTCAATGATCATTAAAAAGTTGGTTGCAAAACTTACCCTTTAACTAAACATTGAAAATTGTCTAGTTATTTGTTAGTTTTGCCACACTCCCACTGCCTTCATGTGAAATAACAAACCCATCTTATGATGACAAATCAGATCCAACAAACCTGTAGAACCTACAAATCTAGTTACTAATGTATTTTAAAGGGACAAATGGCCCCATGAAAAAAAAATTCCATAATGACAATAAGACCTTACTGAAATCCCTTCCACGAGTTTGAAAAAATTTGGATGTTTACATTCTGTAAAAACAGTTTAAAAAAAGGAAGAGATGCCGGGGGGTGGGATGGAGGGGGGGGGAGGGCGGTTTTTTTTTTTTTTTTGCCGGTGGCAGGTTTGATGGCAATTCTGGAAACAGGAAAAGCAAGGTGTTCACATACCCTGATCAGAATATACAGTATATCCTGGCATAGTTTTGCGACACAATTCAAAAGCATTCAGACCAGTGTGTAAAGCAGATCAGTCCAGCGGGAGCCACAGTCCGGGGCTCCATAGACGAAGATAACAGAATAAAGCGTGAAACCAATTGTTTGTGTGAAGAGTCAACTGAATTGATTTGCCTTATTGTTCACCATGGTTCCGGACTAGAGTACACCGCCGTTTACCTTCTTCTACCCGGATTCAGGCATTGTACTTTAGCTTGCAGTAAAGATATTGATTTCTGGAAAGTGAAAGATGGATTCAGCGGGATTAGCCCACATATACAATTAGCAATGGTCTGTGAGCTGATGACACACATGCTTTTCAAGTTTCGGTAAGGTAAATAGACTATAAGGGGGTGGACCCCAAATAACCAAATCTTGTTTGTAACAAATTATGTTGTCCCCACGAGGGGCTAAGGGGAAACCAAGTGTAATTCATAATAAATTATTACAATCAAATGAAACGGTCTGTTCCCGCACAATAAAACTGGCACATTTTCATTTACAAACCAAAATAAATAAATGTCACCTCAATTCCTTTCCCAAATATCAGAGACCAATGGATATGTATAGACTTCAGCAAACATGAGCTAAAGATATTACAATGGTCCGGTATGTGGGGGCCATTGTTATAGCCAGGTGTTACCACCTCGACGATTCGGGTTTTAGTAACAAATATCGTTCCTCTCTTCACAATACAAACCAGTTGTACATGATAATATAGGTAGTGACACTTAAATTTTTCATTCTGAAACGCCGGGTTTTTAAATTGAATAGAAATGAAGTAAGCATAAAGTTCGGATTTTGGTTCTGCACACAAGTTGTCTAGGTCAAAGCTTGCCCAGCAAACATTCTCTCATGATGTTTGTTCATGTTTCTTCCTTTCGACATAAATGATGAAAAAATGACTCAAAGTTAATGAACACGCACTATAGGAAGCTCAATATTTATTTATTGTGAATGAGGGTTAAGTATTTTGGTCATGGAAAAAGTACCTCAGTCTAAATGGAGAGCTGGTAACAGCTCCTGAAATCTATTCAGGTGCGCGACAATATACCAATGGTCCTGCACTCCCAGGATATGAAAGGGAATTGAAAGTGTTTTTTTCTCAACCGACATACAGGGACGGGTGAGGTGATTGCATGGAATATCTGTAACTCCATTGTTTGATTGAAGGTATATGTGCATCCACTAGTCACTGATATTGGGGAACATGAAATTTGAAAGCTAGTGACATTTTATTCTTTTTCAAGAACACGGTGCGGTTTCAGTTTTATTTGTGGGAACAGCGATTATATGATTTAATAAATTATTATGAATTACACTTGGTTTTCCCCTAGCCCCCCCGATGGAGACAAACAAACAAAACAAAACAGCATAGAAGACATGCTCACACACCTAAAATGCTGGGCAGTAATGTCAGCATCCTTGTTCCAGAATTGCCACAAACTGCCCCTCCCCCCTGGAACACTTCAGTTTTTACTGTTTTTACAGAATGTACATCATCCAAATTGTTTTCAACTCGTGGAAGTGATTCCAATTAAGGCGTTCCTTTTCATTATGTCCATTTTCATGCCCAATTATGTCCCTTTAAGTATAAAATGCTTGATGTAGTAATTATGACAGTGAATATAAGCGGTGGGGGGATAATGCCACACCACTTGGCCCTAGTGAAAAATACCTAGGGCAATTACTTAAAACACAAATAACTACATTTGGTTTTTACGGTAATTTTAAATCATGCGAACAAAAGTATTATTACATTATAGGTGATATCAAAACTTATTTAATTTACATTCGGCACGGATATAAAGGGTCTGCGTTCAGGAGGTAAAGGGGCTTAGTGGTTCCTTTTACAATACAAAGCATTTTATACAGCGCTTTATCAAATAAGGTCCAAAGACTTTTACCAAATTAAAATGACAATTTTAGCGTATAAATGCCCTTCTTGAAACCCATTTGACATCAAAACGGACAAACCCATAACCACCAACGTTTCCAATCTACAACCAATGACCCCTTTTCTCTCACAATATCAACATAAAACTCTATGACCACTTTTATATATTGAAAAATCCCACACCCATGAAAGCTATTTCGATACCCCTGGTAGGCACAGATAAGACAACTTTATATTCAGTTGCCCCCTGTCCAGGGTGCCCCCCAAAATACTGTTTTTACCCTCTTGCCACCTCACCAGAACCTCAAAAGATGAACTTATACATCACCTGAATACTCCTTTCAGGAGTGAATAAATTACTTAATTCCTAACTGGGGTAGATTTTTATTTCAGGATTGTCAGGTATTTCTATAATATTGGGGCGGGGGGGATTTCGTGACCCTACAATTTTATTTGCCCTTGTATAAGACTATATTCAAGTACATTTATACTTTAAATACACGAATATGCCTAAATTCTCTCGTGAGTCACTCGATGGTCAGTATTTTTATTGTCTTCATATGTTCCATATAGTATTCCCCCCCCCCCCCCCCCACCCAAAAAAGAAAGAATAGAAAAACAAAAAAAAAAAAAAGTAATCAAAAAAAAAAATAAAAAAACACAAAAGAAAGAAAAAAAAAAGAAAGAAGAAACAAAAAAACCCAAAAAAAAAAAAAAAAAAAAACAAAAAAATTTTACTTTTTTTAAAAAAAAAAAAACACAACACGCACACCACAAATCAAAACAACCACCCCTCCCACCCACCACCACACCCCACCCCCCCACCCCCCGCCCCCCACACCCCCACCCCCCACACCAAATTTTTTTCCAAAAAAACGCCCCCCCACACCCCCACACACCCCCCCCCCCCCCCCCCCGCGGGAAAAATAACCCCATTTTGGGGGGTGTTCAGGAATCGGGCTTTTACCTCACATATTCTTATTCCTCAAAAATCTGATCTAGAAAAACCACATGAGATAAACTTTCTTCCCCACACTGAAGCTATATTCGTACCATTGGTTATAGGCACAATAAGTCGCTAATGTTGCACCCCCCCCCCTCCCCTATGGTTGCCACCCCTAAATATTGCATTTACCACCTCACCAGATCTCCACCAGACCTTCTACGATCCCTGAAACTACTGTTCGGATTGAACAAATTACTTACTTCCTAATTCGGTATATTTTGTTTAACCAATTTAACGTTTTCTTAAATAAAGGGGTCATTATTGGACCCCCCCCCCAAACTCATTACCCAGTTATCATGACCACATCAAGTTACAGCTAACTAAATACCGGAATAAGGTTAATTCTTAGGTCATTAAACGTTCAGGATATCTTATTTGTTTCATAGCTACCATAATATAGGATTTTTCTAATTTTTGACCCCCAGAAAATAACCCCCCATATTGAGGATGCGTTCAGGATGTTGACTTTTACTAACATATTCTTATTCCTCATAAATTCTGATCTAGAAAACACCACATGAGATAAACTTCCTTCAGGGGATACTAGACTCATTTTTAACCCGGAGACTACTAACAGCAAACCTTGTTAATTCTAGTACGTAATAATTCAATGCATGATTCTTTACTCATAATAATCCGCCAAGGACTAAACATTCTGTCTCTCACCATTGGCCACATTTATGACAATTCCAACTCAGTAGGTTATATTTTACTTTATGGATGCTTTCTTTTGTAGTTGGATGACAAGCAACGATTCGTAGTTGAACTGAAGAACAAGGAGAAGCCGCATATTGATATCAAGCAGAGGATCTTGTCCAAAAGTGAGTAGTGGTTCACTTTGATTTGCTGCATGTTAAATTTGGCCGGTTTGATTGGTCATTTCAAAAGAAGGTGATATTGTGATGGCAGATTCCTTCTGTATGTGTGTCTGTGTTCAATTTTGGTTAGGTTAACTTGGGTAGGATGAATAAAAAGGTGAACTTTTACTAGATCCCAATGTCCAAATGTGACGAAACTTGGTATGTGGGTAGTGGTGCATGCAAGTAATACCCATGCACTGTGTTATCACCATTTGTGCAAATTAATGAGCTCATTTCCATATTTGCTCCCTGCCAGGGGGATCTTGCCCATTTTAACTTAGTATTTTTTTGTTTTGTTAGGCAAGTGGAGTTTGCAATGATTGCAATAATTGTATGGAGTTTTTGAATTAAACTTGGTTATAAATGATCAGGTACTTGAGGTGGTTGGAGTTAGAGCTCATTGCTTGAAAGTTTGGGTAATGGACTTGATCTGGAGTAATATAAAAAAAGCATTGGGTAGTTTTCGTGTGCATTTATTCCTGTGCTTCCAAATCATTACATATAAAATGTTAGTGTAATCCATTTACAAATCTTTTGGTAAACTTATGCCACTATGCTTGGATCAATACTTTGTGAATAATGTGGATATGAGTAACATGACAATTCATGGTGCTACAGCAGCAGTGCCCATGGCTGTGTGATGCTTATTTTTTGTAGACGGTATGGCCATAAATGGGGAACTTTTGCACAAAACAAAAGCCACTCAATTATTGTGTATGTAGTTTTATCAAAGTATACTCTATGCCACAAGATACAAATGTTCACAAGTTTTCTGAAATTAAAATCTTTTATCTCCTATCTTTTCATTTCTTTCCAGTGGAAGAGTCCAAAGGAAAAAAGGTATGCATGAATATCAACCATAAATCACAGCCTGTCATTCGCTGGCCTTTGGAATCTTGAACATAGTTATAATTCACTCAGACAAAGGCATTAGCCTTGCATATTTTGTAGTATACGGTTTAAACTGTTGAACAGCAGGAAGGCTACAAATTTGTCGGTGATCATGTGTTGTAACTGGCTTTGATTTTATTATTATAAAAATAGAACTGAAAGGGGTATTTAAACAAAACAGCTAGGCAGATACCAAGTATCAAGTGCTGTTTTTATACCCTGACAGCTTTAGCCAAAAGGGGGATATTGTCAAAGTAGATTCAGTCAGGGGTGCAAAAAATGCGGGAGCTGGGAGCGCCGCTCCGAGGAAATGGTTGGAAGTCTTGTAGGTATCTATGCGAACATTGCATGTTGCTCCTGAGGAAAGAACAATTTTTGCACCCCTGGCTGTTGTCATCAGCGGTGGTCGCATCAGTCATCTCCACAAGCAAGTTGCTGTACTGCCCAAATCCTTAGTCCAATTTTAATGATTGTTGAACCAAACAACCTTAGGATAAGGTAACACTACATATAGTGTGAGGTCATAGGTCATATCTGGTTGTTAAACACTTTACCCAGACTTTGGGCTACTTCTAGCCCAGATTCGCTTCAGCGGTTCCATTGTTTTAGGCCAGTCAAGTTAAACCCATTACTCCAAACTAGCGAGACATAGCAATTCTGACCGCACACTGCCCTAGATTGTCTAGCCAGAGTGTCTCACCTCAAGGCCGTTTATCAATGAAACTGCAACCCGATATCAGCTCGTGTGCCCACACGTTTGCCGACGGGAGGTCAGTAATTGCCAATCTTTATCCCTAAAGTCCCTGGTGTGTGAGGCCCATGAATGTGCCTAGCACGGGTCCAGGGAAAGGGTTAATTTCACATGTCTTTACTGCTCACTCATTGAGTTTATATAAAAATTCAAGGAGTGCAAATTTACCTTTTCCTTTATTGCTCATTTGCTGAATTTACACACTACAATGACTTCATAGTGTCATCAGCGGTGGAATTAAATTTTGGATTTTTGGCAGGAATCGAAAAATTATTTCTTCATTAAATTGATAGATTAACATTAGAACACTCTTAGGTACATATCCACAATACTTTTGTGCCAGTCTGCTTAAATAAAGTGGTAATTCAACCCAATTGGACCGTTCATGTGGCACGAGTAGTGACGACTCATTATTTACATGATTGTAGCCCCACTGTCCCAGCATAGGTCCAAATTTTAAAAAAAACAGGAACAGTGTGATATGCCTCGTAATGTTCAAGGTAACAATATTGCTTGGCTCAAATTGCATTAAAAAAGGAAATATTTCATCCAAAATACTAAAGTGTGCTAAGACCTTTTTAGGGGGAGCTGTGGGTTAATTGTTAGTTGAAGTTTTGACATATGAACTAAAGGTGAAAAATAAGAGGTAAGACTATGGGGAAAGGGGATTTTGGATAGAATACATTCCATTAGATGAACAAGTAGCCAGCTGCCTGTCTAAAACAAATGATGCCACTCTCAAACAGACAAATGTCTTATGAACTATTATTACTTCCCAGGACACCATCCAATGCCGAGACATCCGGTACATGAAAGATTACACACCACCACCCGCTAGTGAGATCAGAGCCAAACAGAAACAGGAGAGAGAAAGGAAAGGGAAGAGAGGCAAAGACAGACGTGGACAGGGTCAATCAGCAGAGGAAAGTGAGAGTGGACGAAGTGGACGCTCCACCCCCGATGCGAATAAAGATGACAAGAAGGTAGATGCACAGGGGGACAAGGTTAGTATCAAATTCAAGAGAAGTTTTATGGGTTGCTTTAAACCATTAACTACTGGTTAACCTTTGAGTAATTGATTAAGGAAGTGGTTGAAAAGTGTAGTATTGTTAGTCCATTAGCTGCCCTAGTGTCATTTTGAACTGCTCAAGTGTTACTTGGAACTAATATTTGGGAGCCACAGGTTGATCACATGTTGTTTTAGTTAAACATAATGAGGTCATCCTAGTCAATTTCCAGTCCTTTAAGTGCCATGCGCTTTGAGCATTAATCAGTGGCATTATATCCAAAGAGATATGTTACATAACATTACATGCAATACTTGCTGCATAATACTGGGTAGTGAATAAGTTTTAGCAAATGCACCTGATGCATTAGGTAAGTAAAAAAGGTATTTGTTTGTTCAAAAATATGCTAAGGACCATTTTATTATTGCCAGCACACACAAGTGTTAAAAAACCCATGTGCACCTGGCCGGACTCGAACCGGCAACCCCTTCACTATTAGCGTAGTGCTCTTATCAAAACTTCTGTGTGCTGGCCATCTCAGGATTAATAAATAAATGTTCTGATGATATCTGCTAGGATAGCAATGGACAAATTTTGAACCTAACACCTATACAGGGATGTAAGACTTCCGGAAAATTCAACAAGTATTATCATTTTCCTTTTTTTAGAAATCTGGGAAACCATCTGACACACAGGGAAGTGCAAACCAAAACAGTGTATCTGGCACTGGCAGCTCAGGAGGCGACACCACCGCCCAGCTATGCCTGGTAGTGGAGGCAACAAGTGATAAATGAAGAAAGCTGGTGAAGGCAGCAATACAGAACAGTCTACCAAGTTAGTGGTGGGGTACAGGCAAACAACAGCCTGCCGATACTGTAAGGGATGAAAGTGAAACTCCTAAAGATGAAAGCCAGAGCTTAAGGATTCACAAGAAACACAATTCAGTATTATCAAAAAGAAACCTACCTCTTGAAACAGTAACCAACGGTTGGTGTTCCATAACACAGGATCAGACAAAGGTTTATTCCTATCTCAGGAAAAATGCACTATGCCCTGGTAGGTGGCATGGTATCTTATCCAACTGGTAAAGAAAGAGAGGCCATGGTGCCACCAATGCGACTTTTATCACACCGTCCAATGGGTCTGGGATTACTGTCGGAACTGTCATAAACACGCCACCACGCAGCATGCCCCTGTCACAAATACAGAAGAGGAGAAAGAGAACCTCGTAGTTAACAGAACGGCCTAGCAAGCAGGGAACCACGGAAGGACCACAGTCTGATTCGGCATCTACGTTGCTGCCAGAAGTGTCGCAGACTGATTTAATTCACCAAGTAGTTTACAAGGGCAGGGTTCTGTGCCACTGCCGGGACAGATGATGACAGGACCATGCAAGGCAGCTATGCAAATTACCCTGATGGTTATAAATAAAACATGGGGCCAAGCAGCCCACAAAAATGGTACTATTCATACATCAACTGGTGTAGAGTGCCCATGGGGTTAGTCTCAACTAGTGTAATACATGGATGTGTCGTGCCACACAAGTGGGCTTAGAAAAAAAAGAGTTGCCTCAGCCAACCAATGTGTAACAAAAACAGGCAGAGATTTTTGCGAAACAGTGACCAAATTTGGGAAAAGATTGATGTCTTTTGTTCCAAAACTTGAAATCATATGATACGATATTCTTTGTGTGTTAATGTGTGTAATTTTCATCATTTGAAAAGTTGAAAAACTCAGTGACAATCTTTAGGTAGATGACATGAGTTGAGTCAACAAAGTTCATATCAAAGGTCATCTAGGAGTCAAAATGAGGTATAGTTGATTTTGTATAGCAATGGTAAAGGAAAAGATGTCATGATCTGAATATTTGGAAAATTTGGTATGGATGGAAAGCTTAAGAACGGATATTACATATAAATCAAATAAGTTGAAAATGTCCAATTTGTTGAGTATTTGGCCCTTTTATTTCCCGCCCAATAGCTACTCGGAAAACAATTCGACAAATCCACATCGCAGGCAAATTGGTGACGTCAAAGTGATGACCATCCATATTTACGTGTTGTGACCATCATCTCGCCAGTGTTGCCACTTTAATAATCATAAATACAACGAAATGGAACAAAGTCATTCTGTAACTTTTTTTTCTAATTTTATATTTCACTTTATTAATCCATCAATATTGCAGGGTCAGCAATAACAATTCGAGTCAACACGATGTTTTGGTCCATCACTTGACGTCACGCGGAGAGCCAAAATTGAGGCCGCTTTTGATCAATGGGGGGGGGGGGAGGGGGAAACGGGTTGGCGTAGCGTATCTTCCATCGCCTATTCACCAATGAGGTCTCGGGTTCAATCCCCGGCAGGGCTGCTTCTCGGTGGCTTATGTGAATTTGTTTCGCGATCAATACTCGTTCCGCAGGTTTGTCTACGGGTACTCCGGTTCCTCCTGCTTCTAAATCGAGCTTCTTCACATAAATTGTTTCTCGGTATTATGGTTTCTCTTGATGTGCTGAGCGACTTCATGGCTGCCGCAATGCACAGACGCCTTGAGCACGTTTAAAGTGGATATGTCGCGCGTTTATTAAAAATACACATTATTATGATATTATTATTAAGAGCGTGGCGAAAAAATCCGCCCGTTTTCTTCGTAATGTCAAAAACAGCAAAATTAAAATGCCTCTATTTTGTTAATTTACATCAAATTGTATTATTTTTTCGGGAATTTGTGATGTATGTACATATATTTGATGAATGTAAGTCAAAATGAAGCTTGACAAAAATCTTGAATATTCCTTTAAATGCTCATTTAAAAGTCAAGACCAGAAAGGTGCGGTTTCAGGTTTATTTCCATCTCATTGCACATGTACAGTAGAATATAAAGATTGTAACAAATAAAAATATGAACACACTTAATAAAATAAAAAAATGATTTCGAAATAAAATAATACACAAGATGCAAGAGATGTGGATGCCACTTAAAACGCAGGGCGTGTAATTGTGGCACCCATGCAAAAGTTACACATTAGCAACAGAGTAGAAACTTATTTGATAAGGTATAACATAAAATGATAAATTACGAGCACACAAGAAATGAGTCAATACTTTCAAAGTTCAATCATCTACATAACTTACCATGTTCTCTACCTCCCTGCTAGGGCTTTGAAAGGTTTATTTGCTATATATTTTGTGTAATTATGCCAAAAATTTGGAGAGACGAAATTGAAAAGGTTGACAAACTGAGAATGGTGAAAAATAAATCTTGTACCTATGGACAAATATAACATGCAGAAGGTGACAAAAATCAAGTTGTCCTTGCTGACTTAAGAGTTGGCTCTGCCCCTGGATGAAAATATAAATCAATAAGCTAGTTTAATCAATACGACTTACCCTCATCACAAATGTTCTGTTGACATAGTAGCATTTTAAGGTTTCATTGAAGTGATAATTAAAAAAATGGGTTTATTGCAGGGTTAAGGTGGCACACCACTTAAGATATTATTTTAACCTGCCACATATTGGGCTCATATCTTGTACATTTGATAAATTAACTTCATACTTAAAGTCTGACTCAGAGATTTGAATATTATTTTTTTGTGTAATAATGAAAAATAGTCAGGCTTTAAGAACTAAAGTAGAAACCTAAAATGCACAATTGCCAAAATTTAGATGAATCGGAATTTTCGTTTTGATGCAGGTAAACATTTATGTGTAGTATTATGTCCCATAGGATACTGTGTATAACAAAAATTCCGGATCCGGAATTTTAGAACAAAGTGGGCAGTTTCTATATGAAGGGGAATTCGATTTAAGCCTTAGCCATTTCACACAGTGATTGGCATATGGACAAGCATATGCTACATGCAAAAAACACGATTTGTTTGGAATGAGGCGCCCTCCTCAGGAAATCTCTGAGTCGGCCTTTAATACACGAAAACTGGTTGAACTCTTACCTTTTTTATGACTATTTCAGACCACAAGGCCTACCCCTACAGCAAACCTATACATCCAGGAGAAATGCTACCAGATCACATGCATGGAGGTGAGTGTGACACTAGTCCTACCATACATGGCTTCAAACTGTTCTTTTCATCCTTCCTTTTACTGTAAATCTGAAGTGATATGTGTCCCGTCATGGTATTTTATTGGTATTTGAGCATCTTGGCTAATTCAGAATAGAAACTGCACCATGTTATTTTTGGTCGATCTCCACAAACAAGTTGTTGTACTTTCCAGATCCCTGTTCCAATTTATTTACCAAAGGTTCTCAGTAGGTAGACAACTACATCTGATGTGAGCAGGAGATTGTATTCTTCCGTTAATTGCTCCAAATGCAGAGGAATAATTTTCATCTTTTGGAGAGAATTTCAAGTTTTACAAAATAAGTTTAATAAAGTAAAATCACAGCAAATAGTAAAACCGCATCAGGTTCATTGAAAAAGATTGGGAAGCGGAATTAAAACTGAGTGAGTGGAGGGGGCGGGTAGCAGCTGTAGCATAAGTTAGGGATGAAACTGGGGAAGAATTGGTCAAGACAATGGTAGCGCGCATGGGGGAAGAATAGTACCCCTGGATGTGAGAGACAAATCGGAAGGTCAAAGGTCATATTGTGAAACTTTTTCATCCTTGTCTGCACTTAATCACTTAATGCTATGTAAAAACTCTAACCCTCATCACTGCTTTTGGAGCAGTTTATGCCGCTTGCTACAAGGATATTTGACCAATTTGACTCAGTCAGAGGAATCACTGGCATAAGACTTATATAGGTATACATCTGTTGTGTCTCTAATTACCCCCTTCATGACCTTTAACCATGTTTTGTTAAAATGTCCGCCAGGAGAACTTGCAAGTTTTAGCTTGCAGTGGTGTTAAACTTCATTGTAAAATAAGGTCCGTCATTGGATTATTAGTATTGATCACCCTTGAAACTGAACCAAAATTAGTACAGAATATCTTTAACATTAAACAGGCATATGAACAAGCTGAGGAATGTTCTCTGTAACAGTGTAGAATGTGTGGCAATGAGGTATACAGCATGAAAGTAGATTGAAAAATATGATGTGAAACACAGTTTGTCGATTAGCAAGCAGGAAAACATTGTTGGAATTTTCAGGTGTGTTAAATATTATATTTTGCAAGCCAAAAAAAAGATGTCTTCTTTAGCTGACAATTTAGGCATCATGGAATACTTAATTGGATCAGCAGGAGCATGATACAAAAAAATTTAGAGTGATGACAATTCAATTCGCAGAGCTGCCATAAAAAAATGTGGCTTTATATGAGAAATTTATTTTTGCATATTTCACATAAATTGCCAAATACTTTTAGATTGATTACATCGGTTGCATTCTTTGTCTCCAGTCAAGACGTATGATGAGCCAGAAATAGCCACAAGGGTCACCTCCTCCACCTTACAGCAGAGAGGCTGAACAAGCCGTTCCTGACAGCAATACCAGATGGATCACGGATGAGATGGCTGGATCAGCCCACCGCAAGACAAGCTGCAGGACCGAGACATCCAGATGACCGGAAAAGGGACTAATCTGCTGCAGAAGAGGAACAGCTATAAGGATGCTGATCCAGTGAGTGGTTCAAAGACGTGGTATAGACCGGACGATACCAATAGATCACTTGGAAACTCTAATGAATCATCACCAATATCAGACCAAAGAAGGTAAGTGGCATTCAAACAAATTTAAAAAAAAATATTTTAAGTGACAAAAAAAAAATGCATTTCTTAAATTATAGGCAACTATTTTGTATCTAACTAAAATGAACAATTTGTAAAATACTCAAAGTCTGGTTTGACAACAATAGCCCCAAAATAAACATGCTCCAAATAGATGTTGGACAATTCCATTCCAAAACTGTCGGGAAAAAAATGGGACATGTGATATAATTGGAATGATGATGGTGATATGAAAAGGGCGCATCCAGCATTGCATCTATCAACAGCGACGATACTGAGTGGTTAATCCTATTCGCATACAATTGTTAATGATCTCTCAATCATATTCTGAACTGTTTCTGGTCCCAATTTGTGAGATTCATGTTATTCTTGCTATTGTCCCCATATTGGAACCTTTTTTTTCCTCTATTTGTTGCTTCTGAAGTTATTGCAACATTTCCCTTTAGCATGGTTGCCTATTGGCACCGAGCGCCTCGAAACAAGGCATTGAAATAAATGAGGTGGTTGACATAACAATGCCAGCACCTCTTCCTAGGGAATTGGTTTTGGACTCGGTAGAGAAATGTATTAAAATGTCCCCATTATATTATTTGTAGTTTAAGGCTCTCCCTACAAATGACTTAACTGTGCACAGAGCAAATAGGGTGTATCATTAAGCTCAGTGTGTATAGTTTTAAAATATTTGTAGTCAGTAATTTTAGGCTTGATCCATTGTACTAGCCTTTGCACCTGTATACGTTAAGAGCAGTCAAAATTCAATTGGTTGCAGCGTATGAACTGCACATGATTGAGAGGAATCCTTTTCTTAACCAAACAAGCAATGTTTATTATTTACTCGAGATCTGAAGTCTAGATGGTTGTCAGTATGTGATGTCAAATCTCATACCCCATAAATATACAATAACCAAGTGAACTGGGAATTGGTGGGGGTATAGACCATGATGGACTTCTGGCCACGATCCAAAGATCTTGCATAATAATGATAAAAATGAGGAATTTGCATTGAACAAGAGGACTGTTGGGGCCACCTTAATACAACCAGTTGTTTTTGACTAGTTCACCTCTGTAATTGAATCTGTTCAAACACTGTGTTGGAATATTGCAACATTCATTTCATCCTTGCCATCTTGAGACTTTGAGTGTCATTCCCTAAATTACCCTTTAAAAGATTTCTTTTCAGACTGCTGATTCAGAGACAGGCTAAGCACCCTCCTCATTCACAACAAAGATACGGCTGTTTCAGGTGTGGTGATGTTGGACACAGGATTTCGTTGAATGTCCTCTACCTCCGCGCCAGGAAACGACCCCCACAGGGAAAGCAACCACGTGGTGGAGATAGGAGAAATGTAAGGGTACTCCTTAAATCATTACACTGAGCTGATTTCTTTACACCAATGTTGACCTGAATTATGCATTCCCTTCTGAGAAGTGGCATGCCCCCACAAAATACACTATTTTAACACCACCTAAAAGATAAAATGGTTCGCGACAGGTAACCCAGGTCACACCCTGTCGACCATTGCCCTTCATCAATTCCGTTTTGGCCGCCTTACCAAACGCAGCTCTGTCATTAGCAGCGAAAATTAACTGAGATTTTTGTGGGCCGCCAGCTATAGCTGGCCGGACCACTTAGCAATCCGTTGTGCATGTGTATTGTAGGTGTGTTTGTCAACAAATTTTCGACTTTTTCATGTGTGTTTGTGTGTGTTCAAAATTGTTAAGTTTTTTTTTTAATTGCACCTCAATTTGAAAAGTTTAACTTTCATTGGAACCAACTTCTGTCA
>JAMKCH010009971.1:0-74184 GCA_023653785.1 Ophioderma brevispina
ACTTTAGATCGCCTACAAAATAAAAACCTCTCGAACATTTTGTTTTCTAATCTTTTGGTGTCCTTATGTCGTTCTTAAATTTTGAAATAAAAAATGAGGGTCACCGACTGACTTTTTTTTCCATTAAACGCCGAAAACCACTGAATTGGACACTTTTTTTCAAATTGGGGCTTTCTTGATGGGCGGCAAGAAAAATCCGCCTGCCACATTCGGCATGAGGATAGACGAATCAGCAAGCAGGAACCGCAGGCGTCGAGATGCGCTAATTTTAGTAACGCAAACCAGCGCACAGTTATTCGCGGTATCTCTGCGCATGATACCTTCGCAGCTCAAAACTAAAATTCTTCCATTGTCCATGGACTGGGCTCTAAACAGAATGCTGAAGGTGCAAAGCAGCTTGCGTGTAAACACATCACACGTCAAACCCCCTTAATTAACATCAATATTAATGACTCTTTGAAATATGTGGAATGAGTGTAGTGTGTCATAGGTCCCCAGCCTGGGGTTCTCAGTTTGGTTTGTGTAGAGATACATGTCTCATGGAGTCTGGAAGTATGATCATAACCATTTTTTTAAGGATCGACCTTTGGTATTACTGACTCTGCCATTTAGAAATAACTAGTCCATGAAATTTGGAAATTAGGTAATTGTGGATGTATAACCCCTGGAGTTGCTACTAGTACCTCATCAGATGAAATATTTGGAAGCAATGATTAATTGAATTTGAAGTCTGAGTGATATGTTTTTTTTTTCCTCGAGAACAAGTTGTTTTTCCTTGATCCAATTTCAGCAGGGGTAAATTAATGAAAACAACGGGAAACAACAAAGCAGCATTATTTGAGACTCTGAAGAGTTACTTGGGATTGGAATTGATTGGTAAATTAATTGAAATGAAAAATATTAGTAATAATCATAGTCATGGGGATTTTATGTACAGGTCCTTTTGAAAGCTTGAGGAGTTCTAGGCAAACTATTAATAATTGGTTGTGGGTGCAAGGCCACAATTCTGGGAAATTAAAGTGGGACTTGGGGATTCAGAATTAGAGCATGAATGTGACCTCTGTATTTTGTTAAAAGCTGTTAAGATTCAAGAAGTATGGCTTTCACTCATGCACAATGCAAATGGTGCGCCTCAGGGCGGAGTGCCCATCTCTCTGCATGTGGCGTTTGGGCCAGCTCCCTCATATAATGTTGCTGTTTGGGGTTCGCCACTCCTCCCCCCCCGCACCGCGAGTCTGTTTTTGCATTCCCAGCATATGCCGGTACCCCCACTTATACTCCCCTGGGTGGAGAGAGGCAACGAGGTAAAGTGCCTTGCCCAGTGCACAACCATTGGCAACAGCAGGCTCGAACCCACAACTGTATATCTTATGATGCGAGCGCTGATCCACTGCACCCACTGGCCCCTTCATACCAAAAACATAGAGAAGATAACCCTTTACACTCTTTTCTATAATGTAGCCTATGAGCTTCCCCACACATCCTTTGTTTTAAGTATTTCCCCTAAATATTTACCATATGGAATTGCCAGCATCCCATAATTTGCAAAATATGGTCCGGTCATCTAAATGTACTGGCATAAAACCATTAATCCACTCTATACGAGAATATTATTAACATGATTAAGGTCTTTGTACATTTTCTTCATAAGAGAGGGCCTAAATAATGTGATGGCTGGAGTAAGTTTGTTATGACCTCATATTGAAAGAATGACCAACCCCTAGATAGCATAACAGGGGGGGGGCATGTTTTGATTTATAACCCCAATTATAGTGTCCAAAAATCATGACCCAGTGTGTTGGGAAGGAGTTCCATATGTACCGCCCTTTAAAATTGTACCAGGAACATTTTTTTTATTTATGGCCCTACATTAGCAAATACCCTAACCGAAGCCAAAAATCAAAAAACGAATTTGTGTACCTGTACAGCTTTGAAGAGGGGGTAACCTATGGAACTCTTGTCCTTGTTGACACCCTCCCTGTCCCAAATTAATTAACTTGGTCCATTTATCTGCCTTAAAGGCCAAGCAAAAACAAAGTTTTGTCTCAGAAGACCACGTAACAATTTGTTTAAATTGATGCAATAAAAAAATCCTGCATTTCGCATTAGCGTTTTTCTAAAAAAACCAACAACAAAACAAATGCATATTTGCATTGCCATTTTCCATCATTTCTTCAGAGTCAAACTTTTTTTTTCCTAATCAAGGGTTTACACTTGCATACCTAGATGACAATTTTGGTGAATCTGATATAGACCAATCACAAATCCAACACCTGGTCACCCACAACCAACCCATATTTAAGTAAAATATTGCAGATGTGTGTAGAAAAATACAGTGACTTTCAACTCCCCCTTGAGTTTTTCTACTGGTGCAAACATGTGTGATTGGTGTCTCAAAATATTAGGTCATAAGTTTATTATTTTTGTTGCACCTTTTATGGGTGGTGTAAGGTAATCTGCAAGTTGCTGGAGGGGGTTTTGGAGAGCTCCGCAATACTTTCTGTGTAAACTGGGTACACCAGGAAATTGCTCTTATCAGTAAAAGCGTTTTTATGTTATTGAGCAACACTATCTTCATTTTTAAGGTAAAATTGTGTTTTTTTTTCAGTCTTTTAGCAAACACATCTGGTAAAAATTCATCATTTTGGTAATTTCTTTAGCCAAATTTTAAATTTCCTATACTTTGTTCATAAACCAATTTCAACAAATTTTGTTGAGGGTGCTGTACATAATGACGTTATAGAAGCAATGTGCTAGAAATGTTGGTGCATTTTGGTATCATGGATAGAGGAGATCCATTACCCATAGCTATCCATTGATAACAAAATCACTAATAGGGGTACGGTATGGAAAATCTATGATAGGGTTGCAACCCGCAAACCCACGGTTTAGACGTGTTACAAAAAGCTTGGTTAGACGAGGGATAGTTTGGTCAGATTATTATTTTTAGAATGTTAGTGTTCCCTTGGCCCAGAATGAAAAGATAAAATAAGATAGCCCTTTAGAAGTGTTTTTTGAGTTGTCTTAGCATGGACTTAGAAATAGCAGTAACACTTTTAATGAGAAACGATGAAGACCTCGCTGGTTTGGGGGGGTGTGGACACCCCCCATTTACAAAATTGTCGCAAAATGTTGACTTGTCCGTGAAAAGGTATAATGTCCGGCGCACTGAATGGATGGGTGGATTATCGGTTCGGTGGTGCACTCCTCCACATTTGTTGTTGTTTGTTTTGTTTCATAGCTTACAGTATCCTGTGATTTAGGTTCCGGTTGACCCCCCCCCCTTCAGAATTTCGAAACCGCGTGAAAAAAAATTTTGGTCTACCTGGCGCGCGCAGCCATCCGAAAGGACATCGCCGATAAGGAGAGAAGGCGGTCCCTCTATAATCTCATAGTTATTATTTCACCATCAATTTTGAGTTGTTGTTTGACAACTACTTTATCCATTCGCAAGTGTTTTTTTTCCCCCAAAATACACTTGGATCAAGAAAAAATGAGAAAAAGTCTGAGAACTTCAGGGGCATGCTCTCTGGAAACAAAGCAAAGCTTAGAGCAGCCTCCATTTCAATGCACCATTGATTCTTTTTATGAAAGAAAACAGGAAGATGTTGCATAGCTGCCCGTTGTCATGGATCTTGTAAGTGACGCCTAAGGTAGAACCTTTTGTCCTTCAGAAGCTCAAAGAGGCCCTACATGAGGCACCCTTTATAACATACCACCCAAATACCTATATAGCTTAATGCTGCGAAGATTTGGATTATATACCGCTTCACAATCTTTACACCACGCAGACTCTGAATACAACACAATGGCCCATGACCGCGCTATTTATATCATATAATATAACTACAACTATGAGCTCATAAAATTACAATTCCATGGCGAGTTCAATAGCTGTCATTCCCCATTGTATTGAGCAAATACATCCCCTGTATTTGAGTATGAATTTACTATACCCAGGGACTACATGTCACTGTTGTATAACCTGTGCTCATCCAGGCTACTGAACAACCCTTGGTAGAATTAGCATCCTTACCATAATGGATTTGTATGTAAAAAGTTCGTGTTGTTTTTGGAAATTCATTAAGTGTTCCGGCCCCCCAAAAACAAAAATGCAAAACTAGGTCCTTTACACCCCAAGAACCAGAACGCCACTCACAATATTTGGCTAAATAAATAGCGCACATCCTTGCAACGCGCCATTGTGGTTCTTGGGGTGGAAGGCTTCAAATATGGAAATTTTAATTGTTCCAGTGACGCCTGTATTATAAATTTACATAAAACCGCTTTGGGAATTTATGTAAAGTGGATTTTTGAAAATCCGCAAAGGTAAACTTGAGCGATGTCTCTTTTAATTATGCAAAACGTTTCAAGTTCATCCGTTCTCATGAAAACTATAGAGGGCGTCATTTCATTCCTTATCCGCGATGTCCTTTTGGAAAATTCTTGAATCCGGCCGCATGATTTTGTCGGCAACACAGACTCAACACCCCCCCCATTAAAAATGTTCTGAGACGCCCCTGACCCCAGGCTTGCGGAAAAGAGGAAGTTGAGATGTGTGATCCAAGCTTCTTTCAATATTCAACAAGCTGATGGATAAATGTAAGGGGGCAACAAGATTGTTCTTATAAAACAAATATGAAATTCGTTGTTTGAGGATCTAACAAAAGAAAGAATGTTTCTGCACATGGGACTCATTTCCCATAGGTTCTAACATTCCAATCATCTGCGTGGCGGCGCCAGACCGCTTTTTCTGGGGGGGAAATGGGGGGCAAGTGGAAATCCTTGGGGGGGCACAAGTGAAATTCTGGGGGGGCAAATATGGAAAATTTGGAAATTTTCAAACCAATTTTTGGCCCAAAATCGCTGATTTTTGGCCCAAAATCACTGAATTTTGCCCCAATCCTTCATTTTTTCTTTCGCCAGGGGGCAACTGGGGGTGCAAGAAAAAAATTTGGGGGGGGGGGGCAAATGCCCCCCATGCCCTCCCCTGTCGCCGCCACTGATCATCTGTGCTTAAGAAAAAGGTCTGAAGTAGTCCTAGCCCAAGGCAGAACGCGAGAGCGGTGTGGTCCAGTGGAAACTGGCAGGACTCGTGATCATTAAGGCGTGAGTTCGAGCCCCGCCTACCAACACGTTCTTGTTGGTCCCTTGGGCAAATACTTACTCAATTGCCGCGCGACCCAAGCGAAAATTTTGGGAGTTGTCAAGTTATGGGGGATATTACAATTAGTGCCGGATAGCTGGTATGTGTGCTTGACAGTGACATGATTATGCAAATGCAAAATTAGCATAAGGGTGTCAAACCATCATCTGTGCGTTAATGACCTGTTGTTATAACATGGACGGACGCAGAGATGTCCCGGGATTCGCCTTCAATTTTCTAACAATCGTGTTGTTTGCATATACATAATGCTTGTCCACATACTAAACCACGCAATAGCTAAGCTGAGACATCAATTCCTATACATGCGTATCAATCAAATGCAAACAACTAAGTATCCCCAATTTTGTGGAATTGTTAAAATTACATCAAATAATTTAACGCCATCTTAAAGCCACATTCTCTCGGTCCATCGATAGGTAATTTGTTCAAGTGTGTCTGGGTAACCAGTAATCATTTTTTTGCACAAGGGAACAAAGTGAGCTTGGGAACCAAGTTTCAATTACGTATTCTAACACAAATCCATTCAATTTTCCCCTCTTTTCCTCACTTTAGTCATGCAAGTGAAATGGTATTTGTATTGAACTTGGTCCCAAGCTGACTTTGTCCCATTGTGCAAACAATGATTACTTGGTTATATCGCATGACCGTCACATGAATAATTACCTATAATTGGAAAGAGGGGATTTGTGGCTGTAATATGGGCACAGTTTAATTTTGGAATAATTTCCACAATTACACCAAAAAATCGGCAAGAAGTTTTGTTGCGTTTTTATTTGATCCCTGTCATAAGCCTTTGAAAATTGAGCATTTTAAGTGAACTAACTGTTTTAAGTTCTAAAGTTGATAACTATTTTTCATTGATACACAAAAATACTAATTTGGAATCTTTGAGTCGGCCTTTAACAACGTTCACTTTGATTTAAGGTGGTATATAGCATGTTAAAAAATGGCACACCATATTGAACCCTTACGACGCAGAGTTATTGCAAAAATTTTAAAATACAGCATTCACCGAACGCATGTGTTTCCTGGTGGCTGCCGTTTTGGTTTTGTGAATGGGTGCAAAGGGTCACATGGGGTTCACCAAGGTCAACATGAGGTCACCAAGGTCACATTGAGATCAACAGGTGGGACATAATGATGTGGAAGAAGGAAAGAGGGGGCAGTTATGTGTAGGGGTTATAAAATTTGCTCAAACATTTTTACAACAACACAGACCCACTACAGAGGCATGAGCTTCTTATTAATCTTTGCAGACGACATAAAATTGTAATTGTAATCAGACTAAGGTCCTGTTGAACATCCATTTAAAATTGTTATATTTATATATTATTAAAACTATAAAGATGAAACGGTTTTATGGGGGTTCAGCTGGAACTCTACGCTAGCTTTTTTTTGTTGCGCCCTTGTGTGGCTGCTGCAATTGTGGTGTTGATCTTCACAATCTTGTGTTTTATGTGTTTTCTGACATCTATGGCCATCAGAAAAAATCACCTCCAGTGTGCAGAACTAAGCTCACAGATCATTCCTGGCTACTTTGAATTTGTTGAAGGATCTGCATTTGGTGAATTTTCATCACACTTTCTTGTTGTGTTGATATACATTGGTGCGTATTGCTAACACACAGTTGAAATAGATATTGATTTGACTATGTCACTGATCACTGATAACCTTTACACATATGGCTAAACTGGTACTTAATGCTTTTGTTGTGCTCCTATTGATCTCTGTGGTCATGGATCCCGGATAGATCTCTATACAAGGAGTGAAGATGTTGTGCTGGAACCAATGGTAGAGTTCGGTTACTAGAGATGTTATACAACAACATGCCGGACTTGGAATATGCTCTGTACCACCAACTACAAGAGGATGCAGGGCTCTGGAAGGGAAAAAGCAAAGACCGATTTCAGTTGTCATAAACCAGAGAGGACGGTAAATGTTGACAGGCATACTGTCCAAAGCCACACAGGGCCTACTTTGATGACCTAATACCTAGAGCCATACTCCTCAGATGAATCCACACTTAACTTCGTGTCTCAATGTGCAGTCACTCAGAAACAAAACCCAAGAAGTTTGGGACTTTGTTCTAGATAACAACTTGGATGTGGTAGCTATTACTGAGACTGGCGGTACCCTAATGGTGACGACTTGCAATATAGGACTCAATCCAGAGGGCTTTTTTGATCATATTCCTAGAGGACAAAACAGAAGGGGCGGGGCGGTTTATGGGACTATTATAAAAATCCAATCTGACAGTACTGTAAAAGAGATTAAAACCGATGAATCATTTGAAGTTATGAAATGTGACATTAAGTAGCAACTCAAAAATGCAACAGAACTTCTTATAATCTACGGCTCTGAATGTGACAGTTTCAGGAACCCACGTAGGGTTCAATTTTGGTTTATTTTCTCACAGAATTTGAGGGATTTATTGATGACTACCTATTAAAACCATCAGAATAGTCATTACTGGGGACTTCAACTTCATGGTCGATGACGGGCATGAAATGAGGCAATTCGGTTGTGGTCTTCGGGGGAAAGAGAGGAGCGGAGCCAATATGGGGCCTTTTCTAACATGTTATGAACCAACACATAGACAGGGACACTGTCTTGACCTTACTCCTACTCGTGAAAAATCAGATAATTATTTCTGATGTTGATGTCCATCTGGGTTTGTCATGCATTTGCATTATGGTGATTTGAATTCTAAAAGACCTCAAAAGCCTAAAGTTTCTTTAACAACTCGACGGACTTACAGGCTATCGACACTGACTCCTTTGCTGCTGATGTATCAACCTGCTTAGCCGAGATTGAATTTTAACATTGGTGTTAAACTCTATGTGTGAAAGTACAAAAAAACTCGTTAGCAGTATCCTTAACAAACATGCCCATCGCGAACGCGAACGGTAAATTGGGGACCAAGTAGCCTGGTATCATGAGGGCATTCGCATAGCAAAGCAGAAAAGGAGACGTCTAGACCGCAGGTGGAGGCGCACAAAAACTGAAGGGACTTACCAAATCTATTGTAAACAAGAGAACTCTGGTAAAAATAATTTTGAACAGGCCAAAGTAGATACTACTCAGTTAAATTAATGAAAGGCAGGTGATCAGAAACATTGTATTTGTTTCGGGGTCAATGATCTCTTACAAAAAAACAAACAAACCGGGGTTTTCCTCGTCTGAATCGGAAGATGCTTTAGCTGAAAAGTTCCAAGGAATTTTTGTATGAAAATAATAAGTGATAGCGTAAAAAGTTTCCTACTATGCATACTTCCATTCTCATGTGAGGGCTGAGTCAACAGCCCTGGCATCTCCATGTCTTTTGAAACCTGCCAGTGAGTCAGGGGAAGTTTTGAAGTATTGCAAATCACCTTGCAAACTTGTGAGTTAGACCAATCCCAACTTCACTGATCAAAAAGGTGTTGTATGATAATTTGTGCCTCCATCGAACTACCATTGTAAACAACTCTGTTAGCTGAAGGTGTTTCCCAACTACAATAAGACATGCAATAACAGACCATTATTAAAGAAAGCGGTTTGGACAGAGAGGGTGTCCCTTAAAAAATATAGGCCTGTGGCCAACCTGGATTTGGGAAAGACAGTTGAGCATCTTGTGTCAAGCAGATTGAGTACCATTGTCATGGAACATAATCTTTCCGATGGGTTCCAGGAGGGCCTTACAGGCCTAGCCACAGCATAGGATGGCTCTCTGCGTGTAGAACATGATATACTGTGCGCCATGGATGAGGGAAATGTGATTGCCCTTATCCTCTGTTAGATTTAAGTTGGGCTCTTCGATACCGTGGATAATATGTTTTGCTTAGAAGACTTAGGGATTTCTGGTTTACGCGGCAGCGCGCTAAAATGGGGTCCATCTTACTTGGCAATAGACAGCAATAGTGCGTGTTGGAAAATCATCGTCCAAACCAGTTATTCAAGACTTCTCTGTCCCGAAGGATCATTCTGGGTACCCACTGGTTTTACAGTATAAAATCCTCTGTGCAAAAAAATAATTCTGAATATAATCTGCCAATATATGTCTATGCAGATGACACTTCAATTGTATGCTCGTTCAAACCAACCCAAGTGTCTGCTGACAAAGCAGTTAAAATATGGAACTATGTATCTGTGTGGAAAATTAGTGAGTGGATGAGGGAAAAATTCCTCAAGTGGAATGATGAGGAAAAACAGAGTGTGTTTTGATTGGTTCTAGACATCAACTCAAAAGTTAATGTTCCGCATATCACAATAGGTGATTCTAACCTCACGCCTGTAAATAGTGCTGTAATTTAGGAGTTATTTTTGATGCAGCCATGGCTCTAATGTTCATATTTCTAGTATAGTTCGTTCTGCTTTCATTCCACTTAAGAAACATTGGTAGAATAAGGAAATATTTTGAATCCTAAGCAACTGCGGGCAAAATCTCGTCCATAGTTTATAAACTCCCGGTTGATATGGGTACTCGCTTTGTTGGGTTTCCCTCAGGATCAATTGCACGTTCCAGCGCATTCAAAAATGCTGCAGCACGCTTAGTGAAATTGACGTTACAGAAAATCTTCTCCCTACTCCTGGTTTAAAAGATTTACACTGGTTGCCAGTTGGTTATTAGAATGTGTAAAAATTGTTTACTAATAGTCTTCAAATCTTGATTAATAGATACCAGGGTACATATCATGTATTCTTAAACCATATACCCCACCTCGCAGCTTCGTTCCCAGTACCATGTTCACTCTCTGTGAAAACCTCGTTCTAACATTCATGGGGGGACAGAGCTTTTTCAATTGCTGCTCCGCGTATTTGGAATGCCTTACCAGTCATGTCAGATCTAGCACATCTTTGGACTCAATTCAAGACCTCTTTAAAAATCATTTGAGCATAAGCTTTCATAAGTGTGTGCTTTTGTAGGTTGTTCTGGTCACGACCACTTAGTGCCCAAGGGGGGGGTTCCATAGTACCCAACATGATTTTTTGGCGATTTCTTGTTACGCATTCAACATTTCAAGGAATTTTTGCTAATTGTTGATTTATGAATCGGCTCCTCCTGATACAAAAAAAATTTAAAAAATCCGCCCACGGGCTTCATTAGAATAATTAGGTTGGGTCCCTAGGAACCCCCCTCCAGGCACGAAGGACAGTGAAAAAAATAAAGATATTTTACTATTAAAAATTAAAAAGTAATTAATCTTGGGAGTTATTGCTTAGATATAACCTTAGGAGGTAGGTAGGTAAATAAATTACTATTAATAATATTAAATCAAATAACCTTTTATATGCTGATAGCACAAATTTTAATGTTGTCATGCCATGCTCTTAACTGGTACAGGCCTTATGGGAAAAAAGACGATTTTGAAGTAGTAATAGTTTCTGAGGAAAAATACAAGATGGTAAATTTGGCATATTATTTTGCATGTTATTTTAATTGGTTATTAGAGTAGATTATAATGAATTATTTTGGTCAAAACCTTTATATTGGAGTTGCTGTGGTTGGAAATGTGCGAACCCACTCTTTTTCGAAGAGTTACAATTTCACTGGCCGTAGGTCCATAGGTCAAGGTCGATTTTCATTTTCTTGTGGGTATGTTGTTCTTACGTGACCCCCATTTATTTGTGTTAGTTGTCATGATCAAACTCCTTGGGAAAGTGGTTATCGGGTTGGGGTTCCTGAGGAACCCCCCCCTGGCACTAACGGAGTTTTTTAAGCTTGGGCACTAACAGTGTTAAAGTGTTGTGTTCTATGTATTGGTAATTTCTTGTGTGTAAGTGTATTTGCGCCGTGAGCTCTGTATGGTGGATTTGTGCGCATTATAGTCTACACGTATTATTATTATTATTCTTATTAACCAGGCTATGCAGAGTTGGCCCCAGGTTGAAACATTTTTTCTTGAAAGCCATGAAGTTCAACAGTGATTCAGTCAAAAAAACCATGGAGGGGTACAGAATGTTAAATTTATATTTTAAACCCAGTGAACTTAAAACCAAGATGGACCAGATTCATAGCTGGGAAAAACCGAACTTGCATATTGTTGCATGAGGAAGTTTCGGGAGCGATTTTAAACAATTTCATACTCAACCAAAAGTCATTTTCAAAACCTTCTCATCAATTTTGCATTCGGGAATTACTGGGTATTCTTTAAAAGATTTCTATAGACTGTGGAATATATTTGGAGAGTGTAGGACTTAAAAGAATTTTCAGTGATAAGGGGGTCCAAAGTTGACCAGTATGATTTTTTGAGCACTTCGATTTTTTCGATTTGACGGTAAAAAATTAGAGTTGAACATTTTAACAAATTGTGTCAGCAAACAGGGTGTTGTCAGCAAATGGTATGGAGAGGAAACTGCGTTCGGGGGCTGGAACAAAGAATGGCTGCTATATTTTTATGGACAATTGGGAGTTTAGGGTTCAGAGGTTTAGGTGTTCTGATGGTGGTTTTTAACCTCATGTACTTTTAATCCCCAAAGTAGCATACAAGTAAACAAGAATAATTTACAATACATATATATGGGATTGCGGAAACTTTGAGCCCTGCACACGATGCAAAGCCTCAAAAAGAAAAATGATTTATTTTGTTCTCAAAAAAATTTCAATTATTTGCATTTCATGAAAACTACATTGATCAGTCCCAACAAGCTTGAATATCTCAAAAACCACTGTGTTGCAGTGGCTTACCCCCTGTGGGAATCTTGACCCCCCCCCCCCCCCCGAAAAACTAGTGATTTAATATAGCCATATACATACTAACAAATTTGAATATATGCTTGACCCCCTGAAAATACATGTGCCCCCCAAAAAAGCTGGTTACGCACTGCCGTGTTGTGTGTTATAACCTATACAGAATCTATTATGGGAAGAAGGGGTAATTCACCCCACATGGGGTGCAGGACTTCCAGCCTGTTATTAGACTACATTAGCTATAGCACTCTCTAAATGGCCGGGAAATCTCTCTTTTTTCAGTTGACTTAAGAATATTGCCAAAAGCAAGGTAAGAATAGTTAAAGCATTACTCTATATATATAGTGAATATCATGGACTTTTGACCCCTATATACAATTATGATGGTTAATGAGGACTAATTCGGCAAAGAAAGACAATAGGTGAACACTAGCTGTAGGCCAAATAGCCAATAAGCATCCAGACATTGAGTACCAGAGGCATATGGCGATGGAGAGGCTAGGCTTTGATATAGATCCCTCTCTAAGCTTCTCCACAGGGTAACATTAGGCAAATGGATTAAGGGCTTCTTTCAAGGATTAGCTCCTGTGATGTCTTATTAAGCAGGCATGTTTCAACAAGGGTTAGGCAATTCTGTAGGAAATTATTAAAGGCCCACCGCGATTTCCAGGAATTTCATAGGCGTATGAAAGTCAGTTATTTTCCCGTACACCCGCCTGCTTTATGATTTTCTGCCCGTGTTTAAGATGTTGAAATCCCTAAAAAGTTCATATTTGTATTTTTAAAGAAAATATCAAGGTTTTTCTTGTGATCACTCGCGTGAAGTGATTTTAGTAGATTAACTCAAAGGAACAGTTGCAAAATCATTTTTAAAGTAGGATGGGGTTGGACACTATATTGTAGCTATTAGAGGTATGCTGAAGGTTGGGAAAGGCCGTTTCTTCAAAAATTACGAATAATGAAAAATGAAATTAAGTTGCCTCAGTATGATTTGCAAAAAATGTTAAGGGGAAAAATAACAGTGACTTTCATTGGCCATATAATTGGATCATACACTGTAAAAAATGAAGGTTAGAAAGTCTGGATAACTTGGTGTAGATGGGAATTATGTTTAGAATTAAACGGTGTTTAGAATCAACAATTTTGTCAATCCTGCAGTGTTTTATAATTAAGCAAGTCGTAATGTTCAACTTTTAGACTTCGATTTTAATTCAATATAATCAGTAATGTTCCAACCTGTGTGGTCAACTGTGAGGCTAGACTCGTGATTTCAAGGTTATGGGTTCGAGTCTTGATTTAACCAACATGTGGTGCTTCACCTCACACTACTTGGGGTGTGAAATGGAGAGCTGACAGTTTACACAGGAATGTCCCGAGGTCTAGGGGCTTACAGAATCATGTTTTTACCCCTCACATCAAAGTGGATTGAAATATTAGTGCGAAACTTTTTGGATGGAGTTTGGGGTGAATTCAACACTTAAGTGCCTAAGGGGGGGTTCCATAGTATTTGTTTTTTTGGCGATTTCTCACTCGTGAAAAGTAGTTTTCGAAATCCAATTTTTGTAATTGTGTAACTTATTGATGCGCTTCTTTCCATAAAAAAAAATTACTAAAATTTCTTGCCCGTTAATGAGAATAATTTAGCTTTGGGTCCCTAGGAACCCCCCCTTAGGCACCAATGTGGAGTGTGATTTTAAAAATAAAATTAGGAAACCCCTGTTGCCAAACTTGATATTTTCCTGCTAATGTATGTTCTATGCGTGAAACCAAATTAATTACCTAATCAGAAAAAAATAAAAAACCTTATGTGCTGTAAGAACGATTCCATCATCGAACGACTGCCGCCCAATTACGCTGTACAAACCTATGCAAATACGACTGCCCCCACAACAATACAAACTGTACAAAATGGTAATGTTTGTGTTTAATTAAATATATGTAATTGGTCCTTCTAAGTAGATATACACATCAAAATGATTTGCAATGTGGGTATGCTGTGGAAGCAAGGTTGCGGAAACATCATACTACTTTTTGAGCGATTTTGACGCATTTCGAAAACAATGATTTGCCCCTAATTTCCAGACGATAAACCGGAACTCATTTGTATTGCACCTGTGGCCTTGTCTTATGCCCCCTCAAAGGTGGTATGAGTTTCATTTGAAAATTCCTTCGGGAAAGTGGTTTCCTTAGGGGGTTCCATGGAACCCCCCCTTAGGCACCAACGTGAGTGAAAACACCTTAGGCACTTAAGTGTTAAGGCCTTCTATATATATACTGAAATTGGGTCATCCCTTTTAACTGGTAAAACTATGAGTAAAACTTTTCCAAAGAAAGAACAAAATGCATTACAGAGAGCTCTCTGGTTAGAGTCCTACATACATCAGATTGCATTGAATTATACTAGCTTATACTTGAAATGAGAAAGTACAGTACTATACAGTGATTATAATAGCCTGGCTAGACCTTAGAGACCAGCTTTTGATACTGCCTCCTTTTTGGTCGACACTCCCTAGGGTTTGTTTATTGGCATACTATGATTGAACTTGACTGCTGAGATAATTGCTTTGGCCTCAGTGACACAAGTCATAATTAGTCAGTTTGTGCTTGAATTCCTACCGGGGTTTCTTGTCAATTTCTCTGGAGTCCTGTCTCTGTTGCCTCTGGTCTCATGCAGCCATTAGTAGAGTGAGTTATTGGTAGGAGATGTTGATGGTTTAAAGGATGCCCCATGAGTGGACATGAAAGGATGATTTTTCTGTGTAGGTTTTAGGACAAGAAAAACAAGTGCTGTGGTTGTCTCTGTGATAAGTGTCTGGGGTGGTACTCAAGCAGTAGGCCTATTACACAGTGACAACATAAAACAAGTGAAAATAGGGGTTTTGGATACTGGGTGCATGGCATTTGGCCAAAAAGGAATGGATTGCACGAGGATAGCTGTTAAGAGAGTATAACTTTTTCGAGGATTTTGAAAAGATTGTGGAATTTAAATCCAAAAGCGTACATTTTAGGTCGCAACTGTTTTGGAGCATATTTTAGTCTGAAAGATTCCTTGTTCAGAGGAAACTTGCGCAAAAAAAAAAGTTTTAAAAAAAGCTGTTAGGAATTGCCATAAAAAATTGGAATGTGAATGTGTCCATTAAAGGCATGCACCATTATTTTGATCTTTGTTTTTTTCATTGAAATATTTTGTTGATAAAACCAATAAAGAAAGAAAAAGTGCTGAATGGCTCAAGGTTAGGCTTGTGACCCTCTCTATCCATCTTCCCTGACTTAGGCATACAAAAAGTGATTATTTTTTCTGGCCCCTTGCTAACATTAAAGGCTGACCCTCAGAGATTCGAATATTATTTTTTGTGTAAGAATGAAACATAGTCAACTAGAATAA
Source organism: Ophioderma brevispina (assembly GCA_023653785.1). NCBI lineage: Eukaryota > Metazoa > Echinodermata > Ophiuroidea > Amphilepidida > Ophiodermatidae > Ophioderma > Ophioderma brevispina. The sequence continues at coordinate 15,223 of JAMKCH010009971.1, forward strand.
AGATAGTAACCGAAATGCAACAATTCCGAAATTGAGATGCAATCGGATTTTTAGTTTTGATTGCAGTAAAATTTATGTGTAGAGTAGTCCCTAGGATACGTTTTTTGTGTATATTCCGGATCCGGAATTTATACAAAAGTGTTATTTTCTATATGAAGAATTCGAATAACTAGCAATTTCACAAATGATTAGAATCGGGACAAGCATTATGTACTGAAAGAAATGATTTTTTGGAAATTGAGGGTGCCATCCCAGGGAAATATCTGAGTCGGCCTTTTGGAACTGCTCTAAAAATATTTGGAAAAAAATTGTGTTAAAAGTCTATAGAGACTATTATTTACTATTAATACCAAGTAATCTTGTGATGTGATTTCATCTTCTGGTCGGAGAGCAGTCCACTGGTTACAGTTCCGCACCTGATGGTGTAAGGTCAAATTCTAAATGTGTGTAAGAAAACTATTGATCAAACTAGAGTTCCACTGTCCCATTGTTCATTTGTCACTTGGGCAAAAATAAACATGAAAATTGTCTTACCTTGTTAAGCTGTTGTCCCAAGTACAGAAAGATGTAAATGCTTGTTCCAGTGGGTTCAAGAAAATGTAGGGGTGGGTTTTAGAAACTGTGCTGATCTGTTTGAGAAGGGGTTGCAGTGCAATACTTTCTAAGAACTTGTTCCTTTAAAGCGTGCTTGTTCCGATTTATGTCTAGTGTGTTCTTGATATGAGAGCCTAGCAATTGCATATTCACCACATCAAGTACTGTGGGATACAAACTTGCAGTTTTGATGGTATAGCAATAATGCATATCCATTGTAAATCCCCCAGTCAAATGCTGTTGCGTATTAATATAGATGGGTAACCATTAAAACGTGTTTTTTGTTTATTATTGGGAATAAAATCATTTTAAGCTCAAAATTTCAGGATGAGACATGAGAAAACTACGGACTTTCATCTGAATCACAATCAATACACTACTTCCAGTTATTAAATCAGGGGGTCCCAAAGACGATAAAAAACAGGCACCTTTACAATAAAATGACACTACCACAATTTTATTTAGGGTGAGTGTTTGCAGAGATGTGCTGTTGCCTTTCACAAAATAATTTGTCATAGATTTAAGAAAATCATTAAAACTTGCCAGAATAATTGTTCTCTCCTTTACACCCTCTGCTTGAAGGGCGGGACCGGTTGACAACATTGCCACACCCCAACCACCCAATCACAATTTAGTATCAGAAGCTTGTTCCTAGTTTTCCTTGATTGCCCCAGAAAATTTAAGACAAAAATTCCTGCCAATGTTTTTAAACTAAACTGAAACTAAACACATCTCATCATCAAGAGAGATTAATAAGCTATTTTAGTTATAAACGTCTTTTTTTTCAAAATAAGTGGCTAATAATTAAGTTTATCATCTTTTGTTTTAATAGACCAAGAAGGAGAAACATTCTGTTCTCACCGCATAGGTGTAAAAATTCACATTTTCTGCATTTTCAGGAGATTTATAGCATTAAAAAAAAAATTATCAGGAAAAAAGGAAAATGTGGCAGCAAAGCGGCCAAGAACGTGGTCTAACATGGCAATAAAGAACAAAATCTGCATAGTGCTAAATTTTTTTGACTTAAACAATGCCATAGGGCTTAGGGTTTTTGGAGCTAAATAAAAACTGAGACAAACTTTTTTTCTTTTTGTACAATGGGCCTTCATAATTAGAAAAAAACGGTTGCACTCTGATTGTAGACTCACTGATGATATTTGGGGCAAATAATACAGTTTGTGTGAAATTAAAAGGCCACAAATCCTCACAAACAAGATCGAATATGAATATGTATGAATAGAAAGATTCATTACAGCCTGATACAGAATCAGAAATTACACATGGATAAACATGGAATAAAAAAAGTCATGGATGATGAGTAGTCTTGCATTTTGACAGGTCTGATAATTGTCAGAATTCACTACTTGCTGTGGGTGGAATCGCGGATTTTGGAGTTTCCTACCGGAACTCATTTTGTTCAGAAATTCTTATGCATTGTGGGATAGGAATGCCACCAACGTGTAGGGAGTAGATAAAATAAAATAGCGCCATATATATTCATGGTGTTTTGTGTTATAGGTATTTTTCTGTCATAACTATGCAAAACACCGCTTGCGTACATAAAGTTACCAGCAACGAGTAATCTTTGATTTCCTTGTGATGTTTGCGCCACAAATGTGCGCGTAGTTTACAGGAGGTGCACTTAAACTGCGGCTTGCATGGAGTGATGGACCGTTGACACCAAAAGCACCATAGCAATATATATGCGCTATTTATTTTATCTACTCCTACATCGTTGGTGCATTCGTTGGTGCACACGAAACACACACACACACGGTTTTTGGTAACCCAGTCCCTGTTCTCATGAAACAGATGTTCACCCAGTGTGTTAAACCCAGTCATGTTCTCGTGAACGGATTTTACAACCCAGGGGTCAAGCAAGTTTTGCGTGACCCGGCCTCCAAGGAGCGAACCATGGAAACTGAAACTGGTGGCATTCCTGATCCCACAATGATAAGAATCGGAACAAAATGATTTTCGGTAGGAAACCCAAAAAACGCGTTATAGGAAACAGCCAGGACAGCAGCAACAGTTCATTAGGCAACCCAGTTTAGAAGCCTGATCCAAGACTTGGCATGATGGGACTTTTGTTGGGAATTTAACTAGGAAATATGACACAATTTTTCCTCTTTAATTTGTCCCACAACATGGGAGAATTACCTGATAATGTTGAAGTATTTTATTAAAATAAATTTTAAAGGAAAATTTATGTGGATTCTGAAAATTGCCATCATAATGTTAGAAAATGTTGTCATGCCCACCATTTTCTGGAGCAGGGACAGGCATTTTTACCAAATTTTTATCTTAAAGGGGCACCACCCGATCTGCAGCCTCGACTCCACCTTTCACGCCATCAAACCTGAGATTTTGGTACCATTGGAAAGCATGTATTTTTCTCATCTCACCTGCAAATATTTTGACTGACTTCTTTCCCATTCTGGTACTACAGGCTAAAATATGGTTTGTTTATGGTAAACAGAGAATTGTTTGTACAGTACTCTATGGGCTATCGTAATGCCCACAATTACCGCTCACATTAAATGGTCTATCGGATTCAAATGAAATTTTGAAATGAAAGTATTTTGGTGAAGGCCCTTCCTACGAGACAGAGAAAAATATATGTTGTAGGTGAGGTACCTTTAACTACTACTTCTTGTTCTGGGTGACACCCAGTTTACCACATCTATGGAATCAAATTTACATCGGATTTAAAGCAAAATGATGCCCCAAATATTGCACAACTGCAATTGAAAACTTAATTTAGATTTTGCTGGACAAAGTTACTCACTGTGCCAAATTTTCATAACCAGGCCTGCAGGACCCCGGGGTATGGGCATATAGAGGGTGCTATAAAGCTTATAACATAGAAATCATGACCTTTGTAGGTCTATATTAAGGCAAGATTCCCGCAATGGATTTTTCTGATTTTTGCAGACTGAGGTAATAGCTTTTGCAAGTCCCTACTTATATCAGTGGTCAAACTCTGTCGCCACTGCTTAAAATTGTTCTAAAAATAAAATTTGCACAGGGTCAAACAGCTGTGTTAAAGGAACCAATAAAATAACATCGTCACTACTGTAACATACAGAAAAAAATAATTACATAAGAATTACACTAGTCATGTACAAAATTACAGAATTATTTGAACATATTGTACTCCATAATAATAAAGGTATAGGCCTACCTGAAGTAAAATATTACCAATTAAGTTAAGTTTTAATTGTTATGAAGTTTTATGCTATTGCATATTGCCATGTAATTTTTTGGTTACATATATTTTGTGAAGGAAAATGACTCTTGATCTCATGGTTGTTTTGCTGACAAGCTTTGGTTCATTTATCACTAAACCAGTCACACTCTTTAAATGAATTAGAGAATAAAGGTATGATTTTGGGAACCGGTACTCTCTTTACAACGAATTGAACCCAAGGTGATACCATTATTTTAAGTGGAAGAACGAGGCCGGAGGCCGAGTTCTTCCACGCAAAAATAATGGTGTCGCCGGGTTCAATTCCTCGTAAAGAGAGTACCGGTTCCCAAAATCATACCTTTATTCTCATTCTTAAACAGCTTTATCATTTAAGGTCATCTTTAACCCAATTTCGCGACGCTTTACGGCTTAAATACACAAGAAAGGACTGCCATCACCCAGTGGAAACAATTGAACAACCCGCTGAACGCAACGATCATACGCAACGAGACGCAACGTTGGCAGGCGCATGCGAAAGTAGAAAAACGCAGTATGACGCGAGCGCTTCAACCTAAAAATAACTTCAATACGCAGCGCGTACTACCTGGGTTCAATTAAACGAATTGAACCCGGGCATCAGCCAATGAAATTGCTTACATTTTTACAGCTGTTTAAGAATATGGTATAATTAGCCAGAGTTCAAAAGCTATAGCTGTGCCTCTTCCGGAATGAGCATGGATACCCAACCAATACCCAAGACCAGCTAAGATCCCTGGGCTAAAAATACATTTTTAAAGCAATTTTTACACTCTTAAATGTCCGAGGAGAGATTTCAAATAACAGGTGTCCTTAAAAAATGTGAAAATTCTGATTTCTGTACTGGTGTAAAGCTCTCTATCAAAAATATCCCCATCTGAAACGATTAAGCTGAGAACTGTTTCGTAATTTCGTATTGGAGCAAATACGAAATTTAGCATAGATGTTTTCTATTGAAATATAAGCATATACAAATCACCTTTTGTTTTCATTTTAAGTTATTTCTGTAGCCAAATAAAAGGTAGGGAATCTATTTAGTATCTAATCTATAGGAAATCACTACATATCACCGAAAATAATTATGGATGACTTGGAATCTCTCGTTGCACCTTTAACAATTTAAAGGTATGTACAGAAAAATCTGAAATGTTAAAAAAATAAAAGTAAAAATCTTTCCAATTTTCAGTCGAAAATTAGAGTTTGTAAATACATGTATTTTAGTTTGCATCAGGATCACAAACCTTTATCAAATCTCAAATTTTATACCAGTCAGTAGAAACCACCATTATGTTTAGGCTGACTGAGGTATTTATACCAGTCCATTCACATTCTTCATACAGTAAAATTGACAGCTTACAGGCCAGAGGGTATCAGACACAAGAATCTTAAATAGTTTTTAAATTGAAAACTTCTGCACATTTGTTGCCATTTGTAATACTTGGCTCCTGGCATTGAAGTTGCCTGTCCTACTCGACTCGAAGAAACCTATTTCACGACATCAAAATATATGAAAGGGAATGTCCATACTTTACCATATAGTGTATTTGTTTTTCTATAAAGTGAACACGATAAAATGAGTTTCAATTTGCCATCAACTGCAGACAAATGTAGAATGATGAAAACTTCTGTGACTCCTAACATAATGGCTAGCGAAAGAAATAGGAGATTTGGGATCTGAATATTTCTGCAGATATTGACAGAGAATATTTCGGGCATCTAGTCTATGTAATGATTTTCATATAGATAAGACCCACAAAAGATTCTTTTAAAAAATTAAAAAAAGAAAAATTGAAATTTAAAACAAAGGAGAGTTAAATTGCTTTTCAATATAAACATAGGTTGAATGTAAGGTGCTCCTACAGTAAATTAGAATTTTCACATTTTTATAACCAAGAAATTAATTCCCCAGCTTAATCTTTACACATTAATCCTTTCACATGGGGATATTTTGATAAGAAAGCTCTACCTTATGCAAAAAAAATCAGCAACTTTCCCATTTTTTTAAGGGACACCTGTTTTGTGAAATCTCTTGTGTGCACCTTAATACCTCATATTTAAAACAAGTATTAATGCAGGTGACCCATTGAAAACCTCGTCCTCCCACTTTACTGCACTAAAATGGAGAGTTTTAGTATCAGAATAAAGTTTTGTAATTCTCCTTATCCAGTGAAATTTTAGGCCCAGGAAATGTTTTCCTTTTGATTTTATTAAAGGCTGACTCTGGAGATTTCCCCGAGTAAAAGCGCCCTCGAATTTCCAAACAAATTGTGTTTATTTTTTTGCATGTATATAATGCTTGCCCATATGGTAATCCACTATGTTGAAATAACTAGAAGCTCAATTCGATTGTCCTTCATATAGAAAATCACAACACAAAAAACTTTGTTATAAAATTCCGATCCTGAAATTTTTGTTATACCAGTATCAATTAATAACACACACACAAACTGTCCTATGGGCCATTTCAGGACCATTTTGTGTCCCCTGAACAATGTTTTATTGGAGACACATACTAATCTTCAAATTCTGTGTGTCCGTATGTTCGTATGTCTGTATGTCCGACCGTATGACTCTGTTAACCTTTTTTAAATGCCCTGCAGGCTAAATGCTAATCCCGCTTTACTTCACACTTGGTAGATGATGAGGGAGGTGCTGCAATATCATGTGTAGCTCTTGGCTGCATTATTTGCATATTCATGATTTATTAGCTTATTTGCAATTTTTCAGACATTTCGGTTAACCTTTTTTAAATGCCCTCTGCTTGGCTAATGCTTATGGCCCATTTATTTCATTATCATGTTTTGAGAGTCAAGTGTGTGCAAATCTCCAGATCCAAACATGATAATGATAAAATTGATGATTTTAACCCCAATATTCAAGACACTATCATGATTTATCCGACAGAATGAAACTCTTGAAATTAGTTTCAAAGTGCAAATAATCCTCTAGAATTCTCATAGTTAACCTTTCCAACTGAAGAATTAAGGAGCAAACGGCAGCTTTCAAAGAAACGAATCTCCATTCAATTCCGTGTTGCAGCACTGAAAGAAATATTAAAGAAAATTCTGCTGTTCATAATTAAAAATTGTTCTTTGTTTACTAAAGTTTATATAATGTTTGCTTACAGTACCATATATGAGCTTTATGAGATGTTTACATTTTGAGCAATAAATAGATTTGCTTAGTAGAAAATATTAAACATCACATAAATTTCTCAAAAGCAGTATTACAGCACAATTTCTTTAATATTTCTTTCAGTGCTGAGTTACGTCCTTCTGTTTGTTAACACTTGATTTGTTCTCTTTCTAAACATTAATGTCAAACTTCATAATAAAGCAAGTGATCGTGCAACCAGGCAGGGGACACTTGTAGTTCGAGAATCGCCTTGTTTACTATCTAAATGGCTGGACCGATTTAACTCCAAATTATTAATCAGACGTTTTGGTGATTTGCAGAAGTTTTAATATTCTCATTTTTGTTGTCATATTAAAACAAAAAATGGAATTTTGAGTCCTGGAACACAAGTTGTGGACGGAATACATCCTCTGTACACTACCTCAACACATGGGGTCAAGGGTCATGTAAGAGGTCATTTGAAGTCAGCGAGGACATAATTATCAGTTGACATGTTTTTTGTTGTGCTCTAAAGATTGATTTGTATAATGCTTTACTATGACTAATCGTTTGAGTGCAAAAAACCAAATGTTGAAAGTTCTATACTTTAACAAAAGGTACTGTAATGATATTTCATCACTGTCAAATAAATTCAAGTTAGTAATAAATTTGACTTTTTGTAGTTATTGTTGAATTATGTTTGGCAGTTAGCATCTAGCTTTAAAAGCCATATCATTATCATAATTATAGGGTAGAGGCATCTGAATCCAGGAAAGATCAAAATTGGTATCATATTGGCAGTGGATCCTAATACAATCAATTAAGTTGAGGATTCTGGGTTTGTGACATTCTTTCTCTTTAGTTTTAATTGACTCTGTCTAGAGAGAGACAGTTTTGATTGTTTGAAAACGTTTGGTTTTTTTTTTAAAATAGGAAAATGGCCTCTTGATATCAACAGACCTAAATTGTTTCACTTAAAAGTATTTTAAAAATTGAATTTATATATCATGATCTTTTTAATTCTGGATGATTTTTAAAATGAGTTCCACAATGTCAGGCTGTGGTAGCGCTTGTTGTAAAAAGGTCCCTGAACCCCAATTTCATCATGCCTGAATTATAATGGATAGTAACTGACTAGAAATTAGAAATGATTTTATGGCCAAAAAACAAGTTTGTTTCAGAAGAAATGTGAAAAATGCAAAATGTGGGGTTTTTTTAATGCAAAATTGGGATTAGAAAAAAAATATTGCATTTTTTACCCACTTTTTTCATTTTTTCCAGCCACTTTGTGGCCAAATCTTCATTTATTTTCTGAAAATATAAAAAAAAGCCTTGGAGTAAAAACCTAAAAAACAAAATGCGCTAGAAGACCAATTTTAAACAAAATGCGCATGGTCTTCTGAGAAAAAAAATTGTTTTTTTTTTCTTGGCCTAACACTTCAATTGACAAGGGGGTTACTGTTGCTTTCTAAGATGGGTAAACAATTAAGGTCAATTATGTAAAAAACATTGTTCTTTACTGATTTTCATAAATTAGTCAAGTGTTATGAAATGAAATACAACCCATGATTCTAGGTTAATTACAAGTATTGAACACCACAGCATTGAGTGAGGGGGTAGTTTCTCTTTTTCATTGAGGTCTCACGGTCAAACTAATTTTGTTTTCATGACAGCAATAATCAGTATACCATAGAGTTGTAGAATCTTGAACAATAAGTTAATATTTAAAGGAAAGAAATAAAAAAGCTGAAACATAAACATGATTAAAGGTAAAAGATAGATTATGATATCATTCAGTAAAAATATACAGTTTTAGTTTAACACAGTATTTATTGAAGGAGGGCATTTTGAGTGAATATCTTAAGCCAAATCTCAATTTTTTTTGCCCATTAAGATATACTGGGTGACCACTCGATGCAGTGTAAATGTAGCTCTCAATAAAAATTGCGTTCATTGAATTCTGATGGCCTAATTTCGAATTATAAAATGTAAACTCACATATTTCATTTCAAATGTTTATCTTTTTCAGATCTGTTCCACTTACAAGACCCTATAAGACGCCTTAAAGACGCCCCATATTCACCCTCCTTCAACCAACAAGGAAGCCCGCCAGAAAGTTATGCCAAAAATCCACCCATCTTTTCAGATGTAAATCAACCTCAAACAAACTCACATAACCGTGACCACCAAATAATTGCAACTAGTATAAACAATCCACAAATCAGTGATCGTAATAGCACCAGGACCAGATTTCTGAAGCAAATTGAGGATGACTTTAGGGAGCGCTTGCGGCAACTTAAGTCAAAGCTTTTCACGGATGAGCTGGGGGCTGGCAGCGACAGTAGTTGTGCCATACCAGAGATGTCAGCTCCGGATGGCGTTTGTCCGGACACGCCCGTCAGATGGCAATGTGACATGGCACCCACATTCTCTACACTCAATACACAAACAAGGTTGGTACTATGGTAGTAACTCAGCAAGAATATGAGTGGATATGAGCAGATCATACTGAAAGCTAAATACCAGTTGTTCATAGAATTGCAAATAAGTTTAAATCATAATACACTGTGGCACATGAGTAACTTTTATGGGAGGGGCACAAAGTAAATTAACAGTAAATTTTGGAGGCACAAAAAAGTCATGAAATTACTTGGAAAAGTTGTCATTTGGGGAGATAGTAAAATAAAGTTCTTAAGGAGCTAAAATTGAAAATACAGCAGAATTGGCAAGTTGGTATTTTTTTTTACATGCCAAGGAAATTTCTTAAGAGGTTGGATCATGAAATGACTGCAGAATTTGGCAAATTTATCAGTTTTAATTTTCCAGGAGGGGGCAGTGCGTAGCCAGAGGGGGGGCAGGGGGTGCAGCTGACCCCCCTGTGGGGAATCTTGCCCCCCCTCTTGCCCCCCCTGAAAACATTAGTGATTACATAGGCCATATATATAATAACAATTTATTTTTAACTATTTATTTTTTTTATTTTTTTTATTTTGTGCCCCCCCCTTGACCCCTGAAAAAAAAGTGGCAGCTACGCCACTGGAGGGGGGTGGTCGGGCAGTAAGGAGTAAGGAAACAAACAGTACAGGGGAGAGGGAAGCGGGCTGCCCACAACTACTGTAATATAATACTTAAGTACTTCAGACTCAGAGGCAGGAAATAGTTGGTACAGTTAGTGCTAGCGCTAGCACTAACTGCACCACCTTTTTTAGGATGGATGGAAATGTTCAAAAGTCAAAAGGACCACTTTTAGGGGCGATTAGGTCCACTGGTTAAAAAAAGTCCATTTAAAAAAAAAAGTTACTTTTTCAAAGTCCCGCACCCCAAAAAAATCCGGGTATAGGGCCCTGGGTTAAAAGGCGGATTCTTCAAGTACAGAGATGACTTTTCCGGACATTCAGGGATTTCGGATTGGGGCCATAAAAATAAAAAAAAAATCCGGAAATGTAGGAAAAAAAAACTTGTTTTTTTTTATTTGATTTTTTTTCAATTTCTGAGGATCAAAGGTGTTCATGGTAAAGTATAACTGCAATCAAAAAACACAAGTTTTAAGCCACCAATTTATTTGTAGACGGGGTGTAAAGAAATTGAGTGTCACCTATGAGAGAGTGTCTCGGCTTACCATAGCAAAAATATGTACGGAATAAACATGAACTTGATACGAGGCCATTTGGGTACAGGCTGAAACAAAAGGATGCATACAGCCACAATGGAGGAAACAATAGACAGATGGGTCCCGGTTGAGGGACCTCAGTTCACAATGGACCGGGATCTTATGAAGGGGTCTTGTACCCACAAAATCACTTAAGAAAAAATACGTTCCCCGGAGCTTAGCTTACCCGGATACAACGCTAAAATTTGGCCGTGCACGTAGGTTCAATTTGGACTTTCAGGAAATGGGACTGCTCCCCTGTTACATCTCTGTCAATGGAAACATGTTATTGTGTTGGCGGGCGCTAAAAAGGAAGAAAGAAAACAACAGCAATTTTATTTTTAACTCTATGTTGCCTCTTTGGAATACTTCCATGCCTATCAAACATATGCCTTTGAGGCATAATCATTACTTGCTCTGTCTTTGAGCATTACAAACAAAAATTGCATAATCCCATAGGTTATGGAATATGTTTTAAACAAACACAGGTGGTAACACTTCCCCATCTTTTAACTGTCTGATCCAAGTCTGTAAAGTCTTCTAGTGATTTACACAAAAAGCCCGTGGCGGCGGCAGACCTCTTTTTCGGGGGCGGGGGGGGAGGCAGCCGTGGAAGAAATTCGGGGGGGGGGCAAAATGGTTTATGAAATATTGGAAGATTGTTAACCCATTTTGACCCAAAATCACTGATTTTTCCCAAATTGGTTGATTTTTGGACCCAAATCGCAGAATGTTGCCCAAAAATCGTCATTTTTCTTTCGGCCGGGGGGGGGGGGGGGGGGGGTGGGCGGGGGGGCAAACTAGGGGGGGTGGGGGGCAAGAAACAAATTTGGGGGGGCAAAATCCCCCCCTGCCCCCCCCCATGCGTACCCCACTGACACAAGAAACAATTTTAGTGTACACTGAGTGGATTGACATTAATGTGACAGGAGGCGATTTTTTGAGGATATGAATTTCTCTCAAAATTGCAACGATCGGTTGTAGCCCCACCTACCGAGAACGTTTAAAAGGTTATTGGACAAAGAAGTACAACAGAAAATGGGAAAACCTTGTTGTGACACTGGACAGGGTTATCAGTATTGTCACCATCGAGAAAACCATGCTTGATGTTGCTGTAGACACAAACAGAAATTATAAATCATCATCTTATTACATTAAAGATGGGCAGTGGCGTCACCGTGGAGGGGGACAGCTTCCACTGTAGGTGAAAACTTGCCCCCTGAAAATTGGTTGTGATTTATGAAAACGTGCCAATTACAGTGAAAAATACAAATACTAACAAAATTTTAATGTATGTTTTCCCCCCCCTGAAAATATATGCATTTCAAGCAAATCATGGCATTATTTTGACCCAATTTGGCCGTTCGATTTACAGCTATGGTGGAGTTTTTAGACCCCATAGTACGCGGCACTCCCTCCGCACCTCCTAATATGCCCACAGGTTATAGTTTTCAGTATAATCAAGGCCGAACTCCAGAGATTTGCGAAATATTATTTTTTGGGTGTGTTGTTAATAATTGCATAATAGTCAACGAAGAACTTAAAATAGTTAACTTAAAAAAAACACAATTCCAAAGTTTGATGATGAATCTGATCTTTGTTTTTTTTTTTTTGAAGTGCAGTAAAATTTATGTCACAGTATTATGTGCCCATAGGATACCGTGTATAACAAAAACTTCCGGAAATCCCGGAATTGATTACAACGTTGTGCTTTTTTATATGAAGTAACTTCGATTTGAGCTTAGCGATTTCACATCAGTGACTAGTACTTGGACAAGCATTACGGATATTAAAAAAAAATGAGTTCTTTGAAAATTGAAGGCGCCCTCATCGGGAAACTTATGAGTCATCCTTGAACTGGGGCTGACTAATTTGATGACTTTTTTAAAAGGTTTTGGATCGTAGAAAATCACTGATAATACCTTTAATCAGAAGAAGACCTGTCTGGCATTTGTATGGCATAAATCCGATGTCTCTCATTGAGATGATTTGGGTGAAATATTTGACAGGTCTATCTAGCACATGTCTTTTAAAATGGTTGGGGCTGCGGTATGTTGTATGATGGATAAAGTTTGAGATTCTAAGACTTGTCATTCAATAATGCAAGAATCTATTATGTGATTTATATATACACTATTCGATCATTTTTTGCTAACGCTAAGTTCTATGACTTAAAGTTCCTTGGCCGGATCGCTAATAGCATCGTCCCGGGAACCCCAGATTTTACCAAAGCTGGTCAATAATGTTGTGTTGAAGATCGAAAGCTTATATTTTAAAACTAGCTATGATAATAAAAATTATCAGTTGTGTGCATAATCCTTAATGTTTGTATACAACAAGTGTCTGTGATAGAATAGTTAGTGGTTTGAAGACTTGTACACCACACAACTGATTGCTTTTAACCATCGGCTTATGGATGTTTCACTGCTACTGCTCATTAAAAACAACCACAAAAACTCCGTGAAATATGCCATTGCAACAATTAAAAACTAATAAAATTTTTTTTATTTTTGCGATTTTGTGATTTATTGAAAAATCAACTATAAACTACATCTATAAGCACCAAAGTATGGCAAATAGAAAAAGAACACCAAAAGCACACACAAAAATGCCCCCAAGACTGGATTACCCTGAATGTACAATGGGTTGCATATGTAGCCTGTCGAAGCAAGGCCAATCATTAACATGCCGATGCTGCTTCCAAGCAAAACCACATGATATAAACCTTGTAAGCCTGAGAAACTGGCAAGGATACATTGCATTCATAACATGCAGCTCCTGTGTTAGCTTTTGTGATTCATTGTATTGATCCAGTACCATGCGTGTGCAGTTTGAAAAAACATCCGGGGGGGGGGTTCTCACATGGGAGCAAGTATGGGTAGGTGCCACATATAAGATCCTATTTCAGGCTCTTTTTCAGTTCCAGTGACCCCCCATTTAGGACCATTTCAGTTCCAGAGGGAACCTTACTAAAAACCTAATAATATAGCGAAATTAAGGGACATTGCAGCTTATTTTCTAAAATTTTAGAAAGCTAGTTCCAGAGATCCCATTTTTTGGGCCTCAATTTCAAAGCTCGGAAGCCTCAATTTTTTAAATCCGGGAGGCACATACCTACCAAAAAAAGGGGGGGGAGCGGGTTACTCCTGATTTTGAAGGTGATGAATCTTAGACTGTCACACATTTCCGCATCATAAACACACAAAACTGACAGTAATAGCTCTTAATTTAGCACATTCACTGGAAAAATCTTTGATGGCACTGTGTGCCGGAGCGATTACAAGTGAGGAAAACTCATTGATCCAAAAAAATGTCAGTTGCCCAAAAGTTTGAAAATTAAAGTTTGTAAAAACCCCACCTTCATGGGGAAGTGTGAAAACTATACTTTGTTAATCACCAAATGTGGCAATACTCTTCACACCGCGAGTTGATAAGACTAATGAAGGCGCAACTGCAAGAAACAATACCGCAGTACACACATTTGTGAGTACGCCCGACGCACGCTCGTGTTGAGAGGCGCGCGTGTAAAACAGAATTACTTTCCCGCGCGGATAAACAAAGCCGAAAATTTGCCTATTAGGTGATGAACAAGTTATACTGTTCACCCAGTCCACCTGGTGTCTATTTTTACGGCTCTTGTGATATCGGTAGACCTATGATAGTCTCCGTTGGGAAATCAGGTTTGTGAAATTGGAGCAAATCGACAGCATCGCAGACCATTCAAGATGCATTGCTAACATCATACGCAACAGCTTCCAGAACAGCTCAGAACAGTGTTAGCAGCCAGTATTTTTGAAGAAGGTGTAACCCTTATTTAAAGGTTGAGTCAGAGATTTCCCATGGAGGGCGCCCCTTCAATTTCAAACAATCAGGTTTTTTGCATACCAAGTTATACAAAGTTATCCTATGGCATGTAATACTATACATATGCTTACTGCCATCCCAAAACAAAAAAATCCGATCATCTCAAACTTTGGAATTGTGCTTTTAGGTTACAATCTTTAGTTCTAGTTGACTAATTTAAACTTATCCACACACCAGATTATATTTGCAATCTCTGAGTCAAGCCTTTAAATTTAAAATGCAATTTACAAGACAAAAACATTTCATGAGAGGGAAGAAGAAGGGAACAATAGTTTCCTATTACTTCCCCGGATTCCTCCCTTACATAGCAGAAGACAATTTCAATTTTTGGCTCATGGGCTGGATTTTGCAGCATGAAGAACAAATTTAAAGTCATGAGGTGCTACGGGGATGTTAGATACCCTTCTCACCCAGAAACGTTCCCACCAATTTTTCCCCTCAACCAAGCGTTGATGGAAAAACTTTCAAATTAGGCCTACTGTTAAAATAGCAAATTCTTGATATTTAGCATATTTAATGTTATATTCTATCTCAAGAATGTTTTAAAATTTAAATTGGCATTTTTTGATAGCTTTTGCATGCATTTTACTCATTATATTCCAAAAAAATTGCTTCACCTTGCCCCTCCAATAAATTTTCTTCCCCCCCTTTTTCTCTAAACTTGTTCTGGTGTCGCCACTGGAATTCAGGGGCGTGGCAAGGTGCGGGGGCAGGGCGCACCCTGAGATTTTCAAAATTAGGAAAAAACAGGTTTTAGCCGTTAAATGTGCAAAAAAATAGGGTTTTGAACAAAATGAGTTCATTTTGTTGTACGTTTTCGCCCCCCCATGATATTTCGCCCCTCCTAGAATTTCACCCTGTGCCGCCCCTGCTGGAATTTATACTCTTTGTATATGACAGTCCAGAAATAAAAATTACTTGTACAACATCTGAGCGGTATAGACTATAGTTTCACTCATTTATATGCAAATCAAATGTAAAAATACGTATTTTTATGTGTTCAAATTAATTCTAAAAGCAGATTTCCAAATACTTGGTTGGGAGTAGTACAGATCAGTTATAATTTGTGCTGTGTGTATTTTACGGAACAGCTGAATGAACCTGAGTGCAGTAAGGTAAAGTAGCAGCAGTTTATTTTCCCAAGTTAGCAACCTTAACCAACAATTCCTTACACCCTGTCCTAGGTTATGCCATGTAGCAAGGATAAAAGACAGTACTAAGTATGGCTTCGGCTGACATCTCTTGAACCGAAATTCAATGGCTTGTTTTATAAACACAAGCTGAAAATTGTTAAAATTTAGACGGGAAGGAATCAAACCAGAAATATCATTGGCCAGGGTGTTAGAAGTTAAAAACTTGGACCTATACTATGGATGATGAGTAGTTTTCAGAAGACTTAGATTAAAGTAGTGCCTGGAGATATAATGTATGCCATAAGCCAGACTGATTGGAAGGTGTATAACTTTAAATTCAAATTTATATGAAATACTTCATGAATTCTTATGAGTCAAAAAAGGCATTTAGCTCTCATCTCGCTTTCATTTTGTTCTTTCCCTCTTCTTTTTGCCCCCTTCTTCTTGCGTCTTTAATCTTTATCTTTCTTTGTCTCTCTTCTTGCTCCTCATAACCTGGTCGCCCGCCACTTCGGATGTACCATTATTTTCCTCCCTTTTTTTCTTACTTTTCTTTCACTTTCGTCCCTCCTTGCCAATCCCCTTTTTCACCCTTCCCCGTTCCTTCCTCCCTATTCTCTCCTTTTATTGTGCTTCCGTATCTTTTCCCGTTGCTCCCTCTTGGTTCCGTCTTTTGATCTTTCGTCTCCGCTATTCTCTATTCCCCCCCATTGTCGCTTTCTCTTTCTTCCCGTCCTCTCACCAACCCTGTTTGCTCCCACCTCCTTACTCCTCTCTTGGAAGATTCTTTTCTTTCTTTCTTGCTTTTCTATTTTCTGTCCACCCCCCCCCTCGCTCTCTTCCCCTTTATACCTCCCCCCACCTTTTATCCTCGGCCCCCTGCACTACAGTCTATCCCTTTCTTTTTTTCTTTTTCTCAGTTATTGCTTATACCCTTGACCTCTCTCTTCCCATCCCCCCTCCATTATTCCCTCTTTCCTTTGTTTTCCTCTCCTTCCCTGTTTCTTTGCTTTTCATTTCGGCGTCACTTTTTTTTTGTTCTTTGTCTCCTTTTCCAGCTTTCTTTTCTTTCGCTGTCATCCTTTTTTCACCCCCCTCGCCGTTCCCCTACCCTATTTTGATTCTTCTTTCTCCTGCCCTCCCATCCTCTTCTTCCCGGCTTCCTTTATTTCTCCCCTCTCCTTGCCCTGTCTCATCCATATTTATCGACGTTCTTTTACTATCCTCTTTCTCCTTTCTATTCCCCTCTTTTGTCAACGATCTTTTCCCCGTTCCCCCCTTTCTTCACCCTCTCTTTCTTTCCCCATGCCCCTTCCCTCCTTTGAAGTCATTTCCCTTTCCCTCCTCCTTCCTCCTCCGCCTCTTCCTTTTCACTCTATTTCTCGCCCGAATTTCTTCCCTGTCGTTTCCTTGTCTCTCCGCAGCTTGGCTCACGTTTCCTCCCTCATCGCTTGCACTCCTTTTTGATTCTCCCCGTCCGCCCCCTCTCCTGCGTCCCCCTCTTTGTCTTCCCTTCCCAGTGCCTTAAGGCTTTTCCCGTTTTCACCTTGTCACAGTCTTTTTTTTTTACTTCCTCCCTCTTTTCCCTTTTCTGTCCTTCGCCATTTTCTCCCAGCCCTGCACTTTCCTTCTCCCCTCCGTCCCCTTCACTGGCCCCCTCTTTGTTTCCTATTGTCCTTTCCCTCTCTTGTCGTACCCACCTTTCCTCTCCACTTATTTCATCCTCCCTCTTTCTTTATCCCGTACTTGTTTTTATCTCCCTTCACTTTCTCCCTCCCTCCTTACTTCCGCCCCCCTTTTTCTTCTACCTTTTTGCAGCTTTCCCCATCCTCATCGTCCACTCGCGTCAACTTCCCCCCTACCCCTCCTCTTGGTTCTTACCTCCAGACCCCTATTCCTCATCTTAACTTTTTCTCTGCTTCTCGACTCCCACTGAATTTCCCGTTTTGCATCCTCTATCCCCCTTCTTCTACTCAGCCTCTCTTTTACCCCCCTGCGGCAGAATCATGTTTTTTGTTTGCACACCCCGCTTCACTTAGCCATTTATACCCCGTTTGCTACGCTTCCTCTCCCTTCACCCCTGCTACATTATCTCGTATGAGACCCTCTAACCCATCCCCTCCCTTTTTTCGTTCTCCCGTTTACGTTTTAAACCCGCCTGCTCTTTTTCCTTGCCCTCGTCCTGTCCTTCTTTCGTTTACCTATGTTAGCCCCCGTGTGACCTCCCGACCCCCACCCCTATTAGTCCGCATCTTTCCTTTGGCTTTGTGGTTCCCGGCTTTTTTTTCGGCCCACAGATATATGGGCATAGTAGAAGAAGAAATAAATGCTTAACTGTAACAGCATGGGCATTACGCATCTGAATGCAAAGACCATTAGCATAAGGCTAATGACAAGCAAATAAAGGTGCAAACCCAAAGGCCTACAAGTGCAAACTTGTGAAAAATGATGAAACCAAATCTAAATTTGAAAGCAAGCAAAAGTAGATGAAGTTGAAATCAGGGCTCAACAAAGGTGGGGTGGGTGGGTGGGGGGGGGGGGGGGGGGTGGGGGGGGGGGGGTGGGGGGGTGGGGGGGGGGGGGGGGGGGGGGGGGGGGGGGGGGGGGGGGGGGGGGGGGGGGGGGGGGGTGGGGGGGGTGGGGGGGGGGGCCGGAATAAAGAAAAAAACACAAAACAAACACACAACACCCACAAAAAAACAAAAAAAAAAATTGTTTTTTTTTTTTTTAAGTTTAAAATTGTTTTTACAAACCTTTTTTTTTTGTGTTTTTTTTTTTTTAAAAAAAAAAAAAAAAAAAAAAAAAAAAAACCAAAAAAAAAACAAAAAAAAAATAAAAAAAACGGGGTGGGGGTGGGGCTCCCCATCCTGGTGCGTCTGCGGCGACCGGGGGGCGGCTGGGGGTGGGTTCCGGTTTTTTCGGGGGCCCTAGGGGGGGGGGGTTGTATTGCTGCCCCCGCCCCTGTTTGGAGGGTTCACTCTTGGGGGGCGGGGGTCGGGGGGCTGCGTGTCGGGATTCGCGGGGGGGGACGGGCGGGGGGGGGTGGGGGAGGGGGCGGTTGGGGGGGCGCGGGAGGGGGGGGGGTGGGGGGCGGGGGGGGGGCGGTCGTGGGGGGGGGGGGTGGGGGGGGGTAAAAAAATTAAGGGGGGGGGGGGGGGGTGGTGGGTGGGGGGGGGGGGGGGGGGGGTGGGGGGGGGGGGGTGGGGGGGGGTAAAAAATATGGGGGGGGGGGGGGTGGGGGGGGGGGGGGGGGGGGTGCCCACCATCAACGGTCGTCCAGTCAAGATTGGAGAGACTCCCAAGTACACAGTCTATTGTATCCACAGAACAGAATTCCAGAAATGTACACAGGCAAACTGTAACTTACAGGAGTAGGCGGTTAAAATAGATAGTAACCTATTGCAAAAATTGATTTGCAATGAATGTGAAACTCATCGCAGGAGAATTAAAGAAAGTCATAGTGGCAGAAGTAGTTCCAGGACTTCATAGAGAAATGCCCATAGGCCATGATTTAGACAATCTTGTGGTGACCCTTCATGGCCTTAACAAGTAAAAAACAAAGTGTGCTTATCACCAGGCCAACATTGCGAAAAAAGAGGTCAAGCATGAAAAGACAACGAGCTGCAAACTGAACTTCTGAAAACTCAAGAAGAAGAAATGTCAAATGAAAACAAGCAAAAAGGAAAAAGTGATGTGATACCCCATGTACATTTCTGAAGGATCAGAAATGAACGCATTGTTCACTGAAGACAGTGAAAAGTCAAAAATAGGGTCTAAAGCAAAACTAAAGTAAACAGTGAGAGAATAAACCTAAGACAATGTGTTCAACAAAAATAACAAGGACAGGCCAAGACGAGGTCACACAAGTTACCGCCAATGCCAAAAAGGTCACAGAAGAACCTTTTACAACTTACAAGCAAATGATCTGTCAAAATCACTGACAAAAACAAAGTGCGCAATTGCAATCAACTGAGAAAACTCTGAAAGGAATCAGAGAAGGTTTGTACCTATACAAGACATAGACAAGCATCGTGGTTTGTTTTTACAAACAAAAGGACACAATAATTCGAAATGGCAATCGACAGAGCCACAAACAAACGTGACCGCATCATCAGTTGTTGTAGTATGGTAGTACCTGTACAATATAGGCCTAAATACTTGAAAAGCCACAGACCTAAACTATGGCCGGACCCCTGGAGTTACAAAACAAAAACGAGAATTCTCACACTAATTCATGGCCTGGATATTTCAATATGTACGACAAACCACCAAAGCTGCAAAGATGTGCAACATGTCAGGCAAATTGACAAAAAGGAAGTCAACATCCGAGCTCCACGGACTACCACTACCATAATTGAATTCCATTCAAACGAATGGTATGGACATATAGGTCTATGTCACTAGATCACGCAAAGGCAAACGATATTTGCTCACTATTCTGCGACTACGCCAACTAGTACCTGAAGCTGTTACCATTGTCAAACATCAGGACAGATACAGTAGCTGATTAGCTGAAGCACTCATCAACGTATTTTCTCGCGTAGGCATAACTCAAGAGATAATACATGACCAAGGACGCAACTTCAGTGTTACGAAACCCATGAAATCAATATGTGATAAAACTGAACATAACGCAAAATCATCTCAGCCATCCACCATCACCAGACAGGAGGAATGAGAGAGAGAGATTCAACCGTTCTTGAACAACTGCTGAGATCTAATAAGACTGAATGAAGTCTGGGATGAGTACATACCCAACTTCCCTATTGCATAAGAAAGTCCACACCAAGCCACTGGTTTCTCACCATTTGAACTTATGTACGGCAGAGAAGTACGAGGTCCTCTCAGTGTACTAAAACACACAATGGGACATCAGAAACAATGCTGAAGATGGAAAAGTGTGGCACCACCTCTATGGACATGCGAAATGCATCAAGAACTTGATGAATGAAGCAAACGAAAACCAAAATGATATCCAAAAGAAAAAAAAGAAAATGAAGAAAAAGTATATTTAAAAGACACAAGTAACGTCAAGAAGCTTCGAACCTGGAGAAAAAGTTCTCTTTCCTACCAGAGAAAGCAGGAAACTTGACAACAAATGGAAGGGCCCATACACTGTCACAAGAAAAATAAACGCAGTGAATTACCTCATCAACCTGAGCAACAAGAGAAAAGCATATCGTGTGATACACATAAACATGTTGCAAAAAGTGGTAGACAGAAACCAAGAAAACATTGCATGGCCAAATGCTATGTGTATTGGGAACATGATGAGCTAAACCTCACAATACAATTGCACAGCAAGCCACAATACATGAAAACATGGAATCAAGAGCAACTCGAGATATCAGATGTACGTGATGAACACTTCGGCAAGCACATGGACAAATGATTCCAAATGGTCAACAACCACATGAAATTGGAAGGATATTTCTGTTCCTGCCATCGTGACAGTCAACAAAGAATTTGATCTGACAAGTGCTCCAAACAACACAAGGCTATCTCACTGATGTAAAAGGTCGTACAAACTCGATCAACACATCAGAACCAAGACTTGGCAATCTGTACGCCAAAAATTGTACAGACCGCCTATGCACTCAGAGGACAAAATCGTACAAGAATGGGTCTCTCCTTGAACTGGAATAATAGAACTCCAGCAATGTCATGTAATGCTCTCCCATCACCGTTGTGGGTGAAAACCAGGAGTAAAGAATATGAGAGTATTTCTGACAGGAGAGCCCTGAAAACAAAGGTGTGTCTTCATCCTTACGTGATGGCTTAGAATTGACCACTTATTATCGACCAAGTATCAATGCCAATACATTTCCACTTAGATCTCACCAAGGATTTTTTTGTTTTACCAGTTCCCCCCAGAACTAGTTCGAATCCAAAACTTCATTCATATGAATTTGGACAATTTCAATTCACAGTACTGCCATTCGGTTTGCAAAATAGCTCAGTCATCATGCGACCTCGTGGACAAAGTATCTTGAAGGATGTCCATACATTCGCACAAGTGTACTCGATTGAAAGCATCTACAGCCAAAAACTTGTGATGCTCACTAAGACAGTCAATTGAAAGTTCTCACCAGAATTGCCAATGCAGGTCTTACCATCAAATCTAAGAATGTAATTTGCCAAACATGGAGATAACCTTGGCCACATTGTGGGAAATAGCACAATCAAACCAAAAACTGACAATTGAAAGTGTCATGAATTTTCCAAGACCCATGTCCAAAAAAGAAGGGCGAGCATTTTTTAGGCCTCTTAACGGATATACAGGAAAATTATTCCGAAACTTTGCCAGTATTGCTCGTCCGCTCAATGACTTGACAAAGAAAAGCTCATGCCTAACAAGGTTAAATGGAATGAAGATTGTGAATGTGCATTCAATGCATTAAAAAATGCCTTACTGTAAGCAGTACTAAGTATCCCGACTTTCTCAAGCCATTGCATTAGTCCGAATGATCTTCAAAAACACTGGTTCTTGGAGCTTGTCCTCAGCCCAAACTGATGAAAATGCGATGAAAAGCCTATAGCATCAAAGCAGAAAAATCCTTGAACGGTGAGGAGGAAATACACTATACAGAAAAAGGCAGGCTTAGCTCTTGTTTGGTGCAATCGGAGAAATTCCGTATTATCTCATGGTCAAACATTCACCGTTATGACTGACCACCAAAGCTTTATGTGAAAGGTTAGAGCAAAATAGATTACAAAACTATAGACGACAGATGGTTTTTAGCACTTCAAACCACACATGTCGATGTATCTACAAAAATGGGCATGCTAAACACTATTGCCGATGAGACTAAGTAGTCGAGCATTAAAAATGGGGTTGCCATCTCTGGACATCAATGTTTATTTATGTATATGTTGGATCAAAAATTTGTGACAATTATTTAGACATTAGGGAAATATTATATTTCAATGAAACTTGTGTTTTATTGCAAATTCAGGCTAACAAAAAACTGATTATAAATGGTATGAGAAAATCAGCCATACATGTGTGCCGCCAAGTTATATAGGATACTCAATAATTAGGCATTTATAATAATATGTATGCCGAACTTTGTGCAAATGCTCTGAAATTGAAGCAAAAAACATAACTTTGCTAACTTAATCTATATGACAACTCTATACAGGGAAGATGAGAACGTCGACTTCAAGAAATGATGTTGCTGATGAAAACTAAGCTACGAGGTAAAGAACTCACGGCGCGGAAATTACAGCTACACATAGATATGAAGCAACAACATGAATAATTTCATCCTCATAAAGAACTTGAAAAACACTAGTGGTGACCTGGGAGTCACCAAAAACAGTGATAACACAAATAAACTTTGAACTCTCTCAAAGACAATGCAGGTTGTATAGCAAATACATTACACATGCATGCTATATTTGAAAATGAGCCGTTATCTAAACATGCACAGGCAGCCAATAAACTTTGTAAACTTCAAGCTGACTGCAATTGCACACAAACATACCCTGTGCAAAACTGAACCATGTTATGAATAACAAATGCCATGCAATTGTAACAGCTATATTTCTGCGCATTACAGAGATAAACTTAAACCTGACAAATGCTGGAAACCTGCAAAAGACGCAACATCTTCATAAAATGCCTCTGCGAATTATAAAGACTTTGTGCAATCAAACTGCCTTTCTAGCATCGACTTGTACTCTGTGATTACGCATACGAGTACTCTGTGCTATACTCACGCACCAAATTATATTATTATAGACAAAAGGAGATGTATATACACTGAATGGATGTTAACACATTCCAAGTTGGACTATGCAAAATGTCGTCGGTGACTACACATGGTTTGTGATCAAGTATGTACTTTACATCGACACACACAAAAAAAAATGGCATCAGATATAAGAAAACACCGAAAACTGCGTCCAAATAACGAATTCAGAGGATGCCACATGAAACTATTGCGAATTAAAAGGATGCAACACGGCGAGAACCTCATCGATTTAGAATATTAATTCAGACTTCTGTCAAGATGACTCGGTCTTTTAAAAGAGGGGGGCATGTAACATACTGAAATATTAGTATCGCATTTATGAGGACATCAATATGCATTAGTTTATTATTTTATAATCAACTCTTTAATGTTTTATTATTTTAGAACTTGGTATTATCTATAAACCTGAATCAGCGTGGCAGCAGCGCGTATCTTTGTGAGTCCCATCTGTTGTTGTGTTATAGCAACTCAATCTTCTTCCAACGCAGTATCCGCGATGATACAGCGCTTTATGTTAAATTTCTTGTGACGATGCACAGCTCCTGTCGCCGTGTTGGTGTGATGTCCGCAAGTACCTGCGTACAGACTTACGCACACGTTTGTTTTGAATATGATTATTGGAAGCATATTTATGCGTTCTGGAAAAAAGGATTCTTGATTTAGCTTGATGGCAGGCAGATGTGCATATGATCGGCTCTGACGTTAAATGCGGCCTGTGCGATTGAACTGGGGCGAATGAGACATTAAATGTTAGTGTGAATCATAAAATATATCGTTGTGAGATAGATTAATTTGGCGTATATGCGTATATGGAAGTGTATATCAATGTACACTGGACTTCGCGGATGTTTGTTAATGGTGTCAACGAAACAGCCGAGTTACATATTTATAGCGCGATTAATGGACTGTGAGATGAACTATTTGGTCGGTTTCAAGTGTCAATCTGAACATCACTGTTCATCTATGGCCGGGTGACATGAAAGTTTACTACGCTGACATTGCAAATATGCATGGCTATTTTCCGGCAGGGAACCAAGTTTGAATTGAAATGCCATAATGGCTGATTAGGATGCTGTCATAATGAATATGCGCGGAATGGGACACTTGTTTTGACTCAGAAGGGTCAGTTGTGGCGCGGTAAGCATGGTTTGCATTGACACGTACAATGTACCACAAAGATTGACTGCATCGGTTGTCTGTTTACCGCAACGCGGTTTAATTTAAACTTAGGTCAGTCAGCCGTGGCTTGACGAGCGCTATAGGGGTAGCCGAAGTCTTATGGTTATTTGCACATAAATCGGGAATGTAATACACATGCGTGAAGTGCGGTCGGTTGACTAGCGGCGGTGACTAGAATCGATTTACGTATATATTAAAAATTATACAGGCCCTGCAATACAGTAGGTTTGTTTGTGCTGAGTGTGTACATAGGTGGATAATTATCCCCAATTTTATGGGGAACTGTGTGTGCTGGGTGGGAGGCCCCCGGAGTTGGTGTATCGTGGGGGCGACATGGCGTGTGTGTGGGGGGGCGACCTTGGCATGGGGGCGACTTGGCTCGGGGGCGACTTGGTTTACTGTGGGGGGGCGACTTGGCAGGGGGGCGACTGGGCACGGGGGGCACTTGGTTTACTGTGGGGGCGACTTGGTTAACTGTGGGGGCAAGTTGGCATGGGGGCGCTTGGTTGGGGGCGACTGAACTTGTATCCTCCCATCACCGTTGTTTGTGAAACCATGGAGGTAAAGACATTAGATTATGTTCGGACATGAGAGCCCTGAAACCAAGTCTGTTGTCTTCCATCCTTACGTGAGGCCTAGAATTGACACTATTACGACCAAGTATCTAATGCCAAATACATTTCCACTCTAGATCTCACCAAAGGATTTTACCAAGTTCCCTAGAACCACGTTCGTGTCCAAAACTTCATTCCATCACTGAATTTTGGACAATTTCAATCACAGTACTGCCATTCGGTTTTGCAAAATAGCTCAAGCTCATTCATGCGCCTTGTGGACAAAGTACTTGAAGGATGTCCTAACATTCGCACAAGCGTACATCGATGACCTTGCCATCTACAGCCAACTTGGGATGATCTACCTAGACATGTCAATGAAGTTCTCACCAGATTGCCAATGCCAGATGTAACCACAACCTTAAAATTTAACTTTGCAACCATAAAATATCATACCTTGACACATTTTGTGGGAATAGCACATCAAACCAAAAATTTAAATTGTCATATAATTTTCCAAGACCCATGTCCAAAAAGCAAGTGCGAGCATTTTTAGGCTTAACCGGATATTACAAATGAAAATTTATTACGAACTTTACCAGTATTGCTCGTCCGCTCACGGACTTGCACAGAAACGCAGCCTAACAAGGTTTTGATGGAATGAAGACTGTGAATGTGCATTCAATTCATTAAAAAAAAAATGCCTTACTAGTAAGCCATACTGTACTCCAGACTTCTTCCAAGCCCATTCATAGTCCAACTGATGCTTCACACACTAGTCTGGAGCTGTCCTCTTCCAAACTGATTAAATGTGGCGATGAAAAGCCTATATCTTTCATAAGCAGCAAACTCCTTGAACGGGAAGAGAAATACACTATATCAGAAAGGCCTGGCTTAGCTAGTGGTTTGGGCAATCGTAAAATTTCAGTATTATCTCTATGGTCAAACATTCACCGTTATGCTGACAACCAGCTTTTGAAATGGTAGAGCCAATAGATTCTACTCACCATAAGACTTACCAGATGGTTTTTAGCACCAACAATACATTTTGATGTCATAGGTCAAAAAGGCATTACTAACCCTAATTCCCGATGGACTAGATTTCCTTGGAGATTTGGCCTGAAATCATGCTCCGGAGCATATTTTTCAACGTCGTCTCATAGGGGGCGCTATTCATTATTATGTGTGGCTTTATTCCGTTAATGTTTATATTGAAGTATTACAAAAGACCGACTCCTTCCGCCTCGATGCGTGCTTGTGTCTGTGGGCGCTCGTCGTGTTTATTAAAGGTCGGGTCGTAATCCCACTCCAGGAATAAATTAGTTTTATGATTTTTTATTGTATTTTTTAGAGTGAGATTGGGAATCATAAAAAACTCAGAGTTGTGGATTGAAGTAGAAAAAATTGAATAGCTGCCTTATGAGATCAGACTGGTCATGGTCCTGGAGCATGATTTCGGGCCACAATCTCGACGTGCGATGGACTAGTAGAGCATAAAAATTTGCCATAATCCTTCACATCATGTTTTATTGGGTGTATGTATAGATGTTTTGAATCAAAAATTTTTGTTTACCATTATTTATAATATGGAAACTATTATTTTTCCAGATTAAACTTGTGTTTTTATGCAATTCAGGCTAACCAAAACTATTATAAATGGTAATTGCAGAAACTCATCCATATATGGTGACGGAAGATTATTAATATGATACTAATAATTAGGCCTTTATAAGCTGATGCTCTGAACTTTTGCAAAATGCTCTGAAATTTGCAGCAAAACCAATAACTTTGTGCTAAACTTTAAAGTGTCGAATGCTCTGAATCTCTAATACGACTCTATACAGGACATGAGAACGTCGCACGTCAAGAAATGAT
Organism: Ophioderma brevispina; assembly: GCA_023653785.1. Classification (NCBI taxonomy): domain Eukaryota; kingdom Metazoa; phylum Echinodermata; class Ophiuroidea; order Amphilepidida; family Ophiodermatidae; genus Ophioderma; species Ophioderma brevispina. Next base: position 42,168 of record JAMKCH010009971.1, read on the forward strand.
GTTGCGATAACCTTATGCTACGGCGAGAAATTACTACAGCTCCAACATAGATATGAAGCACGACCATGCAATTTCATCATCATAATAAACGGGAAAAAACTGTGGTGCCTGGGAGTCAAGTGATAACATAAAGAACTTTGAACTCTCTTCAAAGACCTGCAATGTTGTTAGAAAATCATACACATGCATGCTATATTTTGAATGAGCCTCTAAACATTCCATCCACCAATAAACTTGGTAAACTTCAAAGCTGACTGCAAATTGCACATAAACATACCCTGTGCAAAAGTTAAAATGCTGCATGAACAAACTCCATGCAATTGTAGCAGCGTATTTCTGCGCATACAGAGATAAACTTTAAACCTGACAAACTGCTTGGAACTCTGCTCTGCAAAATGACTGACTGACGACATCATCATAATACATTGCGAATTTATAAGACTTTGTGCAATCTACTGCATTTATGCTACGACTGTACCTGTGCCTGTACTCCAGTACAACATTTAATATAAGCATATACGCGTACTCCTAGCTAATACTCACGCACCCCAATCTATATTATTATAAAAAGGCGATTTATATTCAATGAAATGGGTAATGTTTAACGCCGTTCAAAGTTTAACATTGAAATGTCCGTCTGTGACACCAGCGTTTGTGATTACGTATTACTTTACATCGACACGCAAAAATTTCACCAAGTTAAAAAAACACCGAACAACTCTGCGTCCAATAACGATTCAGAGGATGGCCACCTGAACTATTGCGCATCTACAATGATGCAACATGCGACATCATCTATTAGAATATTAATTCATGACTCTGTTACGACTGACCTCAGTCTTTTTAAAAGAGGGGGCATGTACCGACTGAATATATTTTATTATCTCATTTATGAGATAATATGCTTATTGTAATTTAATTATGAATCAAACTCTTACACATTTTAATGTTTTGTTATTTTATAACTTTGGTATATTATCTATCCCCCCGACTCTCCGTGTGGGCAGCGCGTACTTTTGGCGTCCCATCTGTTGTTTTGTTACTTAGCAACTTAATCTTCCTCAACGCAAATACTTGAGCACCACATCACTATATGTTAATATTTCTTTTGCGCGCATGCACAGCCTTTCGCCAGCGTTGGTTGATGTCGCATACCTGCATACAGACTTACTCACGCATTTGTTTTGAATACTGATTAATTTGAAGAATTTAATGCGCTCTGGAAAAAACAGGATTCTTGATTTAGGACTTTATTGCAGCAGCTGTGCATATACTGGCTCTTACGTAATGCGGCGTGTGGATTTGAACTGGGCGTACTGAGGACATTAAATGTTATTGTGAATCTTAAATCCATCTTTGTGTGTATTAATTCGGCGTAGCGTAATGATCCTTCGTGGATTTAGATGGTTGCCAACGAACACCGTTTTCCCAGATATAACTTCTTATTTTATTCTCTTCTCTCTCATTTCTTAGCATAATACCAAATTGTTTCTGTGTGCAATTATTTTGAGGTTCAAACCATTATTTTATTAAAGCCACTATCATTGATTTGATAATCAGAACTCTAAAAAAAAATCACCAAAAATCAGATTTTTGTATGTCCTGAAACACAGAGCAACCTAATAATCAACCAGATGAACCAGAAGCAACCATAGACAAAATTCAATATTTTAGTCATTATACTGTCTGTAGTGGACACTTACACGTAATTGAATGTAGATTCATGCTTTGAACTGTGATTTCTTCCTTTCTTGCATTCTCCAGTTGGAAAAGTAATTCTATCTAACATGTGACTATCCGGCTTACATTTTGTGTGGTTTGAGGGGTGAGGTTGAGAGGGCTAGGATGTTGGGTAGAGGGAAAAAGTACAAGGTGGTGGTGGGCAGGAACTATTGAAGGGTGGGAGGTGTGGGAGTCCTTGGTGGAACGAAGAGGAATTGTGCGAAAAGTGGTGGAGGTGAGAGGAAGAGTGTATCGTGTGAATAACGTCATAATGGTTTTCGAGGAAGAGGGGGTGAGTTTGATGTGGCTATTCGCCACGTGTGGAAGGAAGCGTGGATAAAGGAACATTTTTATGATAGTTGGCGGAGGAAGGGAGGTCAAGTATCGTGAGTGGTTTTGTATGTGTGTGATTTTAATGGCATTGGGCAAAAAGGGTCGAAGGTTTCGGACGTGTTTCCACAGTGGGTAAGCGGAGAGAACATTTCTGCAGAATGTTAAGGTGATGCCAGGAGAATTGCAACACGGTTGGTGGTTGTAGATGTGGATAAGAGTCCTGAAAAAAGTGGTGAGGAGGAAGGTAGTGCATGAGTGGAGGTAATTGTGTAATCTGAAAGAAGAGAGACAAGAAAAAATTTTGAGATGAGAGTTGGGGGAGCTTTGGGGACTGATGTGTCGATTTGGTGGGGTGTTTTAAAGAAGGGTTGTTACAGGCAATGTGATGAGTGTGGTGGTGAAACAAGAAAAGGTAGGAGAGACGAGAGATACAGTGGGGTGTGGTGCTGGGCGAAGAGGCAAAGCGGGAAGAAGGGATGCATTTAAGGATATGAAAAAAACAGTACGGAAGAGAATAGTAGGTATAAAAATAGGCTAAAGAGCGAGCAAAGAAAGTGGTTTCGAAGGCTATGAAGGAGGCGGCAGAGAAGGGGCTGAGTGAGTTGAAGAGAATCCAAACAAGGTGTATAAGATTTGAGGCAATGAAAACGGATGGAAGAAGATGTTGGAATGGGAAGAGGTATGAGAGGAAGTGATGAAAGTTGAATTTCAGTGAGAAGGATAGAGGTAGATGCTGGAAAAGCATATGGAGAGAATCATTAATGAGGAGAATGAGTGGGAACAGAAGGTAGAGACTGATCGGTGGAAGGCAGTTACAGAGGTTAGTCGTGAGAAGTGGTGAAGGCAGATAGGAAATGAAAAAAGGAAAGGCGCTGGACCCTCGGGAGTGAGTGCTGAGATGATTAGTGCGATTGGAGAGATAGGTATTGGGTGTGATGATTGGAGATTGTGTCATATAGTTAGATGAAGAGGGATGCGGAGGAGTGGGCAGTTAGTGTGGGTTCCAAATTTTTAAAGGGAAAGGATTCAATGATTTTTGGTGCATATAGGGGTGTAAGTTGTTGGAGCATGCAATAAAAATGTGGAGAGGGTTCTAGCGAATAAGGATTCGGAGCTAGTGGATTAAGTGGATTAATGCATTTGGGGTTTATGCCAGGGAGAAACTCTAGTGCCAGTGGTTTTATTTTTAAGGGGTTGCACGTGGAATATCAAGGGCTAAAGGGAAGAAGCTGTAATGTGTTTTGTAGACTTGGAGAAGGCATGTTGAATAGGGTACCGAGGAAAGGATGGAGTGGGTTATGAGGAAGAGCAGTGATGGGTTTGTATGAAGGAGCCAAAACAAGATTTAGAGTGGGGTCTGATTTGTCCTATGAGTTTGAGGTGAATGTGGTTTTGCTTCAAGGTTCTGTAACTTTCGCCATTGAGTTTTGCAATTGTGATTGATGTAGTCACGAGAGTCAAAGACGGTTGTTGAGTGAGATGTTGTACGCTGATGACTTGGTTTTAATGAGCGAGACATGGGAGATATTGATGGATAAGTTTGGAATGGAAGAAGGCTTTTGAGAGAGTAAGGGTCTGAAGGTAACCTTTGTGAGGACAAAATTGCTGGTGATTGGGGTGGAGAGTGAGTGGTAGTGGAGTAAGGTAGACCCATTTGGTGTGTGTGGAAGAGCGTAAATCAAATTCAGTGTGGGGGTGAGAAATGTGGGAAATTGATCCTAGGAGATGCACAAAGATGAAGATAGTGACCCCTAGTGTGGCAAGAGATTTTGTGTCAGAAAGAATGCGAGAAACGGAGCTTGAGGAATGGTGAACAGGAGGAAAAGTTGTTTATGAGGTGGAGTCCGTTAAGAGGTTCACATACCTTGGGGGATAAGGTTAGTTTGGGGTTGTTGGATGCGAGGTGGCTGGTGACAGCTAGAGTGAGGTATGGAAGGGTGAAGTTTAGGGGCAGTTGGGTATTGTTGCAAGGGAAAGATTTCCTTTGAAGATGAAGTAATGGTGATATAAGATTGTGTAAGATCAGTGATACTGTAATGGGAGTGAGACTGTTGTCTGAGCGAAAATGAGAAGGGGATTCTGAGGACAAGCCGACAATGATGAGAGCGATGGTGTGGTGTGAAGTTGATGGACAGGATGAAGACTGAGGATTTGGATGCAGATGTTGTGTTTGGAATAGCGATGGACCGGTTGGCGAAGGCGAATATTGTACGTTGGTATGGCATGTGTTGAAGGAGGAATAACTAGCTGTGTTAGAAGTGTTTTTGATTTCGAGTTGGGAGTTTGAGGAGGAGGGCCTTGTCCAAAAAAGACATTGACGACGCAAGTGGATGAGGATAGTAGGAGGGTTGGCTTGAGGATGGAGATGCATTGAATCGGGTGAAATGGCAGGAAGGAGTAAGGGCGGCTGCTGCAAATGTGAGGTGCCATCCGGCCACGCCCTTTACGGGATAAACCGAATTTAAAACGTTGTTTTAGTAGTAGTTATATCCTTAAATTTTTAAGCTCTTTTGGCAAATTTAAATATTGAATCTATTCGGATTAATCACTGATGTTTCTAACATTTCTGCACTACTAAGCCGAAAATTGACATAGTTTTTGACATTCAACTAAAAGTAAAAAGATTGGTACACACTTGTATTTTGCCATTTCTCTGGCAAAATTTAAGGGAATAGTATTCCATACAGCCTTGTCCTATAAATGCACTTTTTTTGATCAACACCTATGGTTGTTTACACATTTCGGCATCATTTATGTGATATTGAAAACAAAACCATAAATCATATTTTCCCCAAAATGCAATGAACATACAGGGGATACCTAATAATAGTAGTACCTTTTAGGGCCCCCCCCCCTAAACCACCTAATCCCAATGTCAGTTGCATACCCATTTGCCTTTTATGTTAGCTACAACAAACAATGATTCAGCAGAGGCAAGCAAATCCTGGGGTTCAACCTAAACTACAAATCATTTTTCAAAGGAATTATGTATGTAGTGGTATGCAACAACATCTTGGATTATGTTTACTGCCAGCCCAGATGCAAAAAGAACATCAAAAATATAGTTTGGTTCACTTTGCTGATCGAAAATTTGGTCAAAAAATCCTGAAAAATCTACTTATTTGGTTAAAGACTTGTGCATGCACCCTTAATGCCATGTCATATCCACATTTATTTAGAGCAAACATTTCTCATGAAGACTTTTGATGTCCCAAAACAATTCATGTTGCAAAAATCTACCCATTCAGGTCATCATCGTGCCAACTAACTGTAAGAATAAAGCAAAGGGTGTAGTTAGTCATCCCACAAGCACCAAGTTTGGGGGAATTTTTTCACCACAGATTTCTTTTAAACACGAGCTAGCGAACGCCACTAGATAGCGAACCATCTTTTCCCGCAGTGCGTGACTTATTTCCATAGGTGGTTACCAATTTATTCATATAACACTCCCTGATTCCATAGCGTGGGGGACCAATTATCATTTATCACGCATTTTGCTAGAGATGTACCGGTTCCAGGCCAACAGGTTCACGGCGCATGCGCGTGCGACTTTCAAATGGATGACCGCAATGATTTTCAAAACATGGTTACAAAGTTGCCACCATTCTTCAACACGGGCGTACTGCATCTCGTTTTCTATATCGATGTTTTCACCTCAATAGGTCATGTGGTCTGACCGCATCAAATCCTATTCTCATACACATAAAAACACTGACAATTTTATGCTGATTTTAGCTTGCACTAAAGCGAATTAGTTATTAAGGTGTTGGCGTCGTGCAGAGGAACCTAATCGATGAAATTCTGCTTAAATTAATCTATATTTACTTAAAGGGAGTTGTAGATAACAAACTTGAAAAATATTAGGGGGTACGGTACATTTCGATTTGCAGCTATGAATGGTTTAAAAAGATCATGTTTAGCCAGAAGTTATTCTACAGTAGTCTATGAGAAAATTAAATTTGCACCACGATTATGCATTATAGCAAAAAACGATTCGATAGTAATTTTTTAATTTTCACTGATGTTTAATAGGGTTTCATTAGATCTTTGCGAAAATGTAATAAAAATAGGGGGTGTCGGGATTACTTTTCCAGATAGATGCAAAATATGCTAAAAATATGTCTATTTGTCACAGGGCGTTGTCAAATCCGAGACGCATATGCACCATATGGTGCGTACCATCACGTTGACAAAGGCGCGATCTAACGCCAGTTTTCGCTTAACGGCAGACGCTTTCTCTTGTGCCATAACATAAATTGTCAATCCGTTTCCCTTTTCTGGGTTCGGTTATAGAGCTATAGGTCTCTCTAAATTCATTTTAGCAATTTACCAAAATACATGTCAAGAACAGTATAGGCAGGCCTTGTTCTTAAAATGCTGCTGTGGTCTCCAAAATAGCAACTTCTCAAGATTTTCATGGTTGTCTGTAGGGGGCATTTTTATATCTACTTTGGATAATTTTTGCAAGATTTAGGTGTTTTGAAAAATGCCACCACATCCCTCAAGACCATTTTAGGTGTGTGATGGTGTGCTATCGCAGCTCGCACGGCCTGCAAATACAGGGCCTTCGAGTATAGGCCTATTAGGTTTTGGGCATTAATGTAAAAGTGTGATATCTTGAAATGCAGGGCAATGTTTGATGTTTGTTCACAGTTTTTAATTTATTGATTGTATGAATTGTGCTGCGTTTTGTTCAATGTATATGGAATTTACTATCATTGCATTATTACTCAACTTTGTTTATTTATATTCATTTTTTTTGATTTCGTGTGCAGCTGTATGGTTTGTGTTATGTATGTCATAAATCTCTTGGAAAAAACTTTCAATTTGTAGGATCTGTCGCACAGGGCGCTGAAGGCTTGAGGAACTGAAAACTGTTGAAAGCTTCTAGCAAATGTAAATTTGACATACTTGAGTAAAATTAGAACATTAGGGTCACCTGTTTCCTAATTTTCGGTTAACGATTTAAAATTTGGGTAAATTTAAAATTTAATGGGTTCACAATGGGTTAGAAAGGGGGAAGATTCCATAGGGCGGGCTGAATGTCTACTATAAAACATGTCGGAAAACCAGTGCCCGAAACAACACATAACACTGGCTGGGGGGTATTCCCGGCCGAGCACACCGCCTCCCTACGTCATGTTTTGCACCTTTCCTTTCCCTAATGAAAACTAAACAATCATCTTGTAGGGTTCTTTGTATAACCAAAAAAGGTTGTCTGTGGGCCATAAAATGGTTCTTTGTATGAATCGTTAAACTTCTGAAACTTTAAAGTATGTTAGATAGAAGCACCCTTCAGTCGTTCTTTGGCAAACAGAAAAAAACGATTTTTTTTTTGGCCACGAACCTATTTTAAGAACCCCCGGGTTTAGAAACCTAAAACGTTATCATTGCTAGTTCACGTGCTGCTTAACTGTTCAGAATAACGTAACAAATACAAAAAGAACGTTCATAGACGTGTTCTCATAGAAACCCTTTATGGTAAGAACCGTACAGTGCTTAGGTGCTAAATATGGCAAAAAAGAGGATTTTTAAGTTGAACTTCTCTTATGAGTGTTTTGTGACATATTCTTTCATATCATTCGGTCATTATTTGTCTAATTATTTATATGGGCGCCTATCATCTGATATTTTTACGATGGCGTTGGGCTTTCAGCGAAGGCGCGGAGGACGGCCGTCTCGTTCGTTTGTTTGAATAGTTACTTAGCGATTTTTCTTTTAATAAATGTTCTCGTTCTTTTTCGGTTTTTCGCTCAACAATAATCATTTTTTGGTATGGCGTAAGAGATGGCATGGTCAAGTTCTGTCTTTGCGCTTTCACAACACATCGTACAAAAGTTGGCAGCACTCGGAACAAACAAGTTCTCCGCGAAATCTGCGCGTGCGCCATACGCAGATTCAAACAAGGCGCATGTAAATTGTGGAAAAACACGCACATGCGCATTAGCAGGGCTAAGATCATCTGACGACGCAAATCCTTAAGGAATTTTAGTCGATGATCATGAAATGTCCTGCGGTTCTTAAACTTTTGAATCACTTTTTATCCCTAAGTATGGCCGTTGTGTTTTTGCACAGGCCAGGCATAGTCATTATTATTTATTTAACATTCGACCTTCGCCGGACATAACGCCAATATTTGCTATTTATGCATTAAATTCAAGGAACATCTCCAGAACAGCGGGGAAAGATTTATGGGAATAAGTCCGATTTTAGATGCAGGGATGAAACCGAAGTGCTTCGGATGAACCCTTGCGAGGATCAAAAGAGTATTGGATCGGTCAACCAAATTCACATACGACACTGGCTCGACCAGGAATCGAAACCGGGCCGCATTGGTGAAAAAGTGAGCGACTCGACTCGCATGAACACAACACGCCCTCCCTAGTCACCTTGCAATGCATATAGACCGTATTCAGTATGGAACGTCAGGTCCACCAACATGTTGGTGGACAGATGCAACTTCAGACTAGTCAATACTTAAGCTGTCATCGATCATTGACAGGTGAATGTATGTGTTACGAATAGGCGTCTATACTTGTCTCACCAACATGGCTGGCTTATTGAAGACGGTCTATATCTGGATTGGTTGGCAAAACACCTCTGAGAAAAAGGGAGCACATAATGGTACATTTGTGGGGGGAGAAGGAGACAGGGTCATACATAACATTAACTTCGATAATATCAGAGTACTTTTTATGGCAGACACTATACGCTGGGCCATAATTTGCTTGGACATAACAAATGGTCAACCAGCGTTTATCGTTGCGTGTTCTGCGTTTACGTGCAACACTATGTTGAGCGCCTTGGGCGGGGAAGCGGGGCGTTCATTCTAAACTGTCCAAGAATTATGAGCCAGAGTATACCTAGGTGGCCATTTTGCAAAGTTTACTGGTACACACTTGCAACAATATGAAGATGATGTACCATTTGCTCAAACTCAAAATTGCAGTTCATCATCACCTCCGCGTAACTATACCATATTGAAGAAATGGTGTTTTGGTATTGCTGCCTTTTACTAAATAAATAGGAGTGATGTTAGGGTTCGATCAACACTAAATCGGGGCATCTAATTACTTAGGCTGCTGACGATGGTGTATAAATACACACTTGTGGCCATGTCCTTCCTAGGTTCTGAACCCGATGACTGTGGTAGCTTTTTCTTGCCACATTGCTGAAGAACCCTGCACACAATGCTTTACTGAGAAGTTCACTTTGTGAGTAGAAATTTCTTTTCTTCGTTGGGACAAATCTGCCATCCTTACAAAGTCCAAAATAAAGCTATTTTAGATGCTCATCAGGATCGTTGAATAACATTATGTAGCAAGTTCATTATATACAGATCCATGATAACTTAACTGTTATGAAAAATACTGGCGAACATTACAGAGAACATTTCAGTTTCAAGCACCCTACTTTTCATGTACAAAATTAAAGGTCCATGCCCGATCGCCTAATAGACTCATACCAGGAGCCCCAGATTTTACCGGTGTGCGTCAACATTTTGGTATCATAAAGAAAGCTGCCTATTTTTCTCTTTTATCTGTGAAATCTTAGAACTAAAGGATGTTTTGTTTGGAAAGGCCGAGTGAAAATGGGCCCATTTTGGTCGACCAATATTATTTTACACAGTACTCTTATGGGGCCTACAAAATCAGTTTAGCTCTCGCATCAAAAATCAGGTTGAAATATCGGCGCGAAACTTTACAGATGGAGTTTTAGAGTGAAGGCCATCTTCAAGATGAAACTTCATATCCTTAATCGGGCCATCCCCCTTTACGCCATATTCTAATAATTTTATTGAACACTCAAAAAAAAAATAGCTGGAAATGGAGGGAACTTGCCCAGCTTATTTTTGAAATTTTTGGAAAAACCTAGTTCGGAGACCCCATTTTGTTAGGCCTCAAATCAGCACCGGAGCCGCATTTTAGTAACTCAGGGACAGAAAATAACCTACCACATACTTAAAGTTGAGACCCCCCCCCCCCCCCCGGCCAGCAACACAGTGTATCAAAAACATGGCGCTATTGCACTTACGACTTTGTTGCCGCACATGAAAGATTTGCTAAGTTGTCAAAAGAATTTATGGTAAATAACTGCACAAGAAGCAAACACCTAAACCAGGCTTATTATTTCTAGATAATTTTATTATTTTTGGGACAAATTTTTTATTGTGCCACCCCCTATGAATTCGACAGCCTCAACAGAATAAACATGGCCGGTTGAAGATTGGTGGCAGAATACTGAATCATCCCCTATTTTGTGGTGAACACCTACAACCACACAGAACCAACCTGCATTTGTCCCTTTGCAAATTCTCTTCGCTGTCCCTTTGTCCACTAATTGCATCTTGACACCTCCGCCATGGGACTATAATTCTTACACACCATCTTGAAGGTGAATCCCTAAAAAGACACAGTAGGCATTAGATATGAACCGTATACGGTCATAATACATTTTGGTTTTTTATTTTCTTTTTTTTAAGCTTTTATTTAAAATATCAAGTGCAATCAGAAATTGGGGTGGGTATATATTTTTGAAACACAAGTTGTTGTTGGTAGCCTGGTCTGCAATTCATGGTTGTAAAATTGATAACAATTCCTTTAAATCAACTTTGGGATTCAAACATGTCAAGGTATTCATTACAACTCAAAACGATAACCTGTTTGAATCCCTTTCAACAATGAAAAAATATCTTTTATGAAAACTTATCAATATTTGTATAGAGGAACACAATTATCCTCACTACCCCTACTACAGTGGGATTAAAAATTTTGACAGGAGATACGCACACTCTATGTAGGCGCAACAAGCTACGCAGATGTTCGGCGCATTCTTTGACCAACTTATGCGTCCGCAAAACGAGGTGGCGATGTTCCTCCGGATCACGCTGTTGCCACGCTCGAGTGTGTTCGAATTCTGTCCAACAAATTATTATCAGACTGTAAAATGTTTTCTCAGTGCGACCAGTCTTTCCTCGCAATTATTTATTAGCCATTTTACAAAGAGCAAAATGATAGTTTTAGCATGTCCGTTGCATGCCCTTGCGCGTACTCACGATTCAACTGGACGAATGGGGCATCAACTTAAATGTTCCTTCCCTTAAACGAAACTTCCTGCACACTGCGTCGGGTGTGATTGCGCTAATTTACATATCAACAAGTTGATAAGGAAATCAACAATGGTAATAGCGCCTGTGCAGTTGAGATATTGCGAGTTGTACAAGAACAGCTCAAAGGAGAATCTAAAGAGTGAAAATTTTCCTGAAATTTTAATTTTTAAAAAAAAAAAAAACCCTTAATTTAAAAAAGAGCTGGTGCGTAACTTTAGGACTGCACCCCAGAGGATACAACAGTCATCATTCCATGAGCCAGACTGAGATTCCAGTGCATTCAACTGGCATGTAAAAGTTAAGCATGTTAAGAGTCCGTATGCCCAAAAGAGTTAGAAACAGTTAGAGCTGGTCTAAGTGTAACTTAGTCCACCGAAAGACATTTTCCTTCTACGTTGACATAAGATATTTTATATGTACTTGAAATTTTGCACTTAATCTTTTGAAATTGGCTAATTTAATTTATAAAGAAAGAGTAAAGACTGTCATGTGAGGCAAAACTAAATTGAGAAAATTAGTCTAGGTTCTAACTTAAAACCTGGTCTAACCTTTGTGCTTACAAGACCAAACAAACTAAACAAGTTCTGTAACAGTATTATAAATCGTATATTTACTTTTGGATGGAACAATCCAATTTAAAAAAAAGTTGGCTTTTCTCTTAGCAGCTAATGTCATGATGTTCCATGATTTACCCTTATCTGTGACCATAATTCATTTCCTTTGTGATAATGCTATACAAAGGTCTAGTAATAGTTGAATTTAGGATATTATATAAAGGCTCACTCAAAAGATATTGAAATATATTTTTTTTAGTGTAGTAATTAATAGCCACCTAAAAATTGCTTAATTCCAAAGCTAGAGATGAATCCGATTTTCCGTTTGCATGCAGTAAACATTATGCGCAGTATAACAGTGCAATATGATAAAGTGTATAACAAAATTCTGGATACGGAATTTTTATAAAAACAAAGTTGTGATTTTCTTATGGAGGATTTGAATAATCAAGATCTGGGGATAGGAACCAAAGAGAATGCCACGTTTCTGGAGATGAAGCTATCACTCGCGAGGGAGCGCTGAAGGATTAATTGTAACGGTAGAGGGACGCCCGTCTCAACCCTTGGGATAGACCCATCAAGGATGAAGTGTTCATGCTGCTTCCCAGTGGGAGCTAAGACAGGAAGATGGCATGGAAAGTATTAACAGGCATAGAATGATTTGTCCTACAAATTTTACAGGAGGTCATAGCGGAAACTAGGAAGAATAGGATTGAATGAGGATACACAACACCGATCCTGGCACTGAATTCAGAAAACACGGTGAACCACTGCCAAAGGTTCCTCATGGGATTCCCAAAGTGTCCGCTGCAAAAGTCCTTAAGTCCGCTTGCTCTTTTGCAAAGCAGATGCGGATTTGGAAAAGAAAGGCAAACAGTTCATGAAATCGAAACCATCCATTGGGAAGCAGAAGTAAGCACAGTGCATGTGAACTGTCCCATTTTGAGTTACGGGCAACAAGTAGGCCAAGGCGACCAAGAAATCTTATCTGTAATTGTGTACAAAGTGAAGTGTGTATACAGGTCAAATGGGGACTTGGGACCAACTTTGACTCAGCTCACAGTTTTCAGGGGCCATCATGAAGAGGTTGAGATCTCACACACAACAGAAACAAGATCTGAGAGAAGGGGGGAACATGGGAAGAAATTTGTAAACTACGTAGCTATTGTAACAAAGTGACCCTAGAGGTGCCAACAAGAGATTTCAAGTCATCCATATTTTCTGCTGATATGTGTGATTTCATATAGACACCCAAAAGATTCCTTACTTTTATTTGGCACAGAAACAATTTAGAATGAAAACAAAAGGTGTAGATTTGTATAAATATATAGAAAACATAGGTGAAAGTTGGTATTGGACCTCCTATAGCGAAATTAGAAAATTTAACAATTTTTGTACCAAAGAAAGAGTCTACAGATTAATCCTCAGATGGGGCGATATTTTTGATAGAGAGCTTGACAAAAGGGCACAAATCAGTTTTTTCAAGTTTTTAGGCGAAACCTGTCATTCAAATGCTTGTTGCACCTTAAAGCCGGTATGCCCTGCTAAAGCCAGTCCATCACCACCCTAGATCCCTGCTTGCTCAAATTGAAGCTACACAAACTCCCAGATGTTGAAGCTACAACATATCACGATATTTCAATCATCAAAGAGATTCTGTGGTGACATCACGCAGTGCAGATAGGTTGATCTCATTGCCAAAAAGCTTGGAATGCAGACTGCAACAGTAGAGAGACAACAGAAAAAAGGTCTGCGTAGTCTGTCATCAGTTTGCTTGTTGGTATATGGGTCAAAATATGATAAGGCCGTTTTTCTAGGTACGACAGCGGTTCAAGCTTTGACTTGCGTTGGTGGACAGAATGGTGGAAATTTAAAAGGATAGATATCCACTTAAAATTACATTGTCTAGGTGAAATTTTGTGTAGCTAAAACTGAATATGAAATAAAAATGCAATAATGATTAACTTGAAAATTTTTCCCAATAGCACTGTACAGGCATTTTTCTGCCAAAGTCCTCAAATCTGAGCAAAAATCGGTCGCAAAAAAAATAAGTCCTTAAAAACTGGGACTCTCAGGGCTTAAACAAATAAAAACGTGCTATAGAGGGATGGTCTGGCTATAGCAAGGTATATTTGTTTAGTCTTAAAACTCACAGTTTTGAAGGACTTATTTTTTGCTAAGGCTCTATTTTTTCACGACCTGCCGAAATGGTGAGGGTAGGGGTGGTAACATTACTACTTATTTGGGTTCATACATTCAACTTAGTAAAGTTTTATATCACTATTTAGCATATGAAAGACTGAAACAAAAAAACAAAAGTCAGCATAACCATAGTCATACATTGAGGAGTGTGGCTTTCCAATACAAAATTGCGGCTAAAATTGCACTTTTTTCCCAAATCAATTGTTACATTGTTTATCATTTTTAAAAAAAATAAAAAAAATAAAAAAAATAAAAAAAATAAAAAAAATAGATTTGAATATTACAAATGTACCCCCGTCATATGATTAGCCATAAAGAATTGTCACTACTAGGTAGTTTTCCGTTATACACTCCACAGGGAAATTAGAAAAAGTCAAACTTTTGTCACCCGGAAAAAGGCCATATTTTGGCTAAAATTGGCAAAAAACGAATTTTTCTCAAAATCAGGTTGAACAATATGGGGTTTAAGTTATCAAAATCTGAAAATATGATATCTTACCTGAGAACTATTTAAGGAATCAAGAATTTTGACTGTTTTCACCTAAATATTTTTTTCACGCCGGTGTCCGCTAAACGTAAGTCAAAACTTGAACGCTGTGTAAATCCATATAGTACACATGGTTTGATAGTTTAGAAATTAAAGGAGAAACTGTTTTGATTTGTAATATAGATTAGCATTAGATTATCAAAATATAGTACCACCATAGTGTTAAGACATGAACTTGTTGATGGTATGAGAAAGTTTCAATAATGGCTGATTTCACCCAGGGATCTAAAGAAATAGGGATAGGACACTCGATCAACGAAGTGGATGAATACTGCACACTGACTGCATGAAATCGTTATTATGGATCACAGGTAGACGTGGAGTTGTTCCGCTACGCATCCCCGATTACGTCATACTGAATAAATAAAAGGTTACTTATCGTACATGGTGGCGACTATTACTATGCAATATATATTAATCTGAAAAGAAAAGCTAAAAATTTTATTTTTTAACATGTGAAAGTAATTTTTTTCTAAATGTATTAAAGAAGGCCATCACAATAGGGGTTGGGATTTATCCGTTTTATGTAAAAATTACGATATAGCCTACATTATGCATTACACTTCCGTTAAGGTGTATAGATCATTTGCAACCGGCGATTGATTTAAAACATTTTGGCTTTCTCTTCAAGATTCAGCTCACTGCATTAACTAGCCTGAGAATCGTTCTAGGGGCATTTGTACACCCGTGTCACCCGCCTGATTTCACTTGACGATTTGTAAACACTCCAATAGGACCTTTTCACACACATATATCAAGTCACAGAGATTATAAAAGTAACTTTACTGTATTGTTAATTTCTTTAAAACAGCTATGAAAATGTAAGCAGTTTCATTTGGCTGATGCCCGGTTCAATTTGATTAATTGAACCCAATAGTACGCGCTTGGTTTTGATGATATTTTTAGGTGAAGCGCTCGCGTCATACCCGCGTTTTGTACGTTTCGCGCGGAGGCCTGCCACATTGCCGTCTGTTGCGTTCAACGGGTTGTTCGATGTTGTAACGGGTGGTGGCAAGTACCTATGTTGTATGTAAGCCGTTTAATGAAAGAAGCATTCGCGAAATGGAGTTCAGCGGACTAAAATGATTAAGCTGTTCGAAATGAGAATAAAGGTCTGATTTGGGGAAACGGTACGCTCTTACGACGAATTGAACCCGGCGACACCATTATTTTTGCGTGGAAGAACGAGGCTAATCGGGCCTCCGGCATCATGTTCACTTAAAAGTATTGGTACGCCTTGGCGGTTCAATCGTCGTATAAAGAGCGTACCGGTTCCAAAAATAATACCTTTATTCTCTAAGTCAAAAAAGATAATGGTTTGTTCTTTTTTTAACCTAAAATTGCAATTCTAAGTTTGAGGAAACAATTAAAAAATGCTTCATTTGAAAGTGACCATTAAGTGCGTTAGTGTGTCAGTCAAAGTATCAAATTCAAGCAGTGGTAACAGATAGTTTTACAAAAAATATAACTAGAGGAAAAAACACTAGGACTACTTGATACAAGAAAGTGTGTGCTGCCATACGTTATTACTGGAAAAGTAAACGGACAGGTATACTAGTAATACTATCTTCGATTTGAACTTTGTAATGGAAATGTCAGTCAAAAAATACGCACCGAAATCGGGCCGTAGGATTTTAGGATGTCGCCTAAACGGCTAGAGTGCTTATTATAGGCGAGAGAGGGCAGCCAAAAGAACACGGAGTCGATAGTCATCGCGTGATAGCCGTTGCAACGGGAGGTGCCAAAATTCACCGAAGTGTTGTCTAGTAAACATGGCCGCCCCCGCAGATAAAGCACGGCAAATTTCTTCAAGTATAACGCAAGCGTAAGCAAAAACAGTGATTTATTAAATATGAAGAATTGGCCAGTGTGGAGTGGATTCTACCTTATTTAAGACTATTAGAAGTGGATGTAAAACGTTAAAACGCGATTCGTCACAGGTACCGGTCAGCAGTGTTTGTATGGAAACAGTCTCAGGGCGATGCCGCAGCTCACTTAGACCGCACAAAATTCGTGATGGTTAGCTTTGACTGTCCAAATTTAACGTTTTCGTTTGATATGCAGACATTTAAAATTAATAAATATAATTTAGTTTATTTTCCACATCGGCTAGTCGCATTAATAGTAACCTTGGCTATTTTCATTATAAGTTTGTCCCTGTGTCGATGAATTTCCCAGGTATACGAGTGTCGTAATTATACAATCCTCCATCATATATCCGTGCGTGATGAATTGACCGACACTCGAACCACATGCGCTATTCGTGCGTGATATTTTGACAGACGGTCTAAGACGAGCACCATTTGTGCGTTAGCTTTGACCGTCAAATTGAACGTTCGTGCATGATTGACAGCTAAATATAAATGTTAATTTATTTTATTTTCCAACTGGTCTAGTCGCATTCATAGTAACCTTTTTACTTTCATTATAGTTCGACCCTGTATCGATGAATTTCCCAGGTATACGAGTGTCGTAATTATACAATCCTCCATCATATATATCCGTGCGTGATGAATTGACCGACACTCGATCCATGGCGTATTCGTGCGTGATATTTTGACAGATGGTCGTTGATGAAGGTCTAACATGATGATGATGATTACTAAATGGGGAGTTTGGCTTTATTAATATAATACTCTGTATATCTTGGGATGTGAGAGTCAATAAGACGCCTGATTTGCATAAATTCAAAATAAGACGCATGATTTGCATAATTCCAAAATAAGACGCTGATTTTGCATAATTTCATGCTGGTAATAGTGATGAAGAATCTCTAAAAATGATAAAAATCCACTTATTTTTGTATGAAATCATGAAATTTAAGGCGCATACGTTTTTTTTGGGGCATACGGCAAGACAACGATAAAAATAGCATACTTCCTATATTTTACACAAAATAGGCATTTTAAAAAATCAGTTTTCTGGTTTTAGGAAAGCACTGCTTTTTCAAAAAATTACCTGCACTAACATGTTGATGATACTTGCACGCCGGACTTGCACGGGAGGATAATTGACAAACTTTCATGTGTGTGTGTGTCAAAAATTACATCTGGATGACCCCTGCATGACCTTTGACCTCTTGTGTTGTGTAGGGGTTGCTGGGACTATGTTACGCGAGTTATATGCAACTCTGCTACTTGTATGTTAATAATACTCACAACAAAATGATTACCAACCCTAGGGGAGTCATCACTGACAAATGGTATACTGGGATGCTCGGTGGTTTTGGGGTGCATTTTCACAAATTTTTTGGTATATCGATGGGTGAGGTTGTCGTCACAGAGCCCACTGCGCCAATTTGCAAAATGGTGTATTTTGGAAAATTTTGGCCAAAAAAAGCCACCCAATATTGCCCATATTGGGTGCTTTTTTGCAGAAAATGGTATAGAGATGGGTCTATCACAAAATCACGCTTTTCGAGGAGAGAGATGGTCAACATTCTAAAGTCTATGCGAGCATCCAGTACAAAATTATTTGAAGGACCCCCCCCCTGGGTACAGAGCCAAGGTCCTACTTATGGTGGTGTGTTTTTTTTGCAGAATTGGTGCTGCCAGTTCGTCTGAAATTTTACAAAGGAATGGCAAAAAGGCTGAAGATTCAAGTGTCAAGTTCAAACAGTTCAAAAAGCCAGGGTAGTAGGAACGACTTGAAAGAAAATAAGAAACGGTCAGAGGATTCAAGTTCTGCCAGCATGTTATAAAGAGCGCCGTGATAGGAAATGCTTCAAAAGGAATGGGACCGGGAAGCATCCCGAAGCCAATGCTTCCCCAAAATCTGCCTATCGCTCTAAAAACTTGGAGAGATAAGAATTAAAACAAGATCCTGAAGAATTTAAAGCTTTTAAAGCCTCCCCCCACTATTGAGGCAGCTAGCCAACGTGGCGGCAGAGCCAAACAGAAAAGAAGATAAGAAAGAGGATGAAATGACTGGTCGCATTAGGACAGGGCAGCGTTTCCAAGAGAAGCGCAAAGCTCAACCAGCATTGTTGAAGAGAATGGAAGACCACCAAAACAAGCAAGATACTTACCCGCACCCCCCCCCCCCCCCCCCCCCGAGAGAAAGCAAAGAAAGAGATTAAAAACAGGCGCAAAAACAAGAGTTGAGGGGCAAGATATGATATGCACAGCAGAAACGAAGGGAAAAAGAAAAGGATAAACTAAGGAAAAGGGGAAAACGTGCTTGAAGCCAAACAAACAAGGAAAGGAAACAAAACAGCGAAATTTCAATGAAGATCCACAAGCGTGCAGTGGTTTTAAGTCATCGAAAGCCGAACGAATTGCATTGTCTCGACTGCGGGCCAGAGTCCCACAGGATGCAGAAAAATTTGCAGACATGTCGAGGATTTCTTGGAGGAACCCGCACAACTCCTAGAAAAAAAGCTCAATAGAGAAGCGTGGCCGTATGTGCTAGTAGGAAGACGCTGCGTGGGATGTATTTCATAGAACATCAGACAACAAGGCAAGACTTAAAGAAGAAGAAAGATGCAAGATCTCTTGCAGATAACGGTTGTTGGTATCGGCTCATCTCATAAATAAAAAATACAAGATTCAAAAACCCTGGAAAAAGCAATTAGATGTGCCGTCCAATTATCTAGCAAGCCTTCAAAACAGAGAATAGCACTCGCGTTACGGAAAGAGAAGGAGTGATGCCACAAGCTTGAGTTGATAGATAGGTCCAGCATTTACCAGAAGCCCATTTATTCGAGAACTGAGCCTATATTGAAAACTGTAAGGATCAAACAAAACGGAGGATCATGGAAGTTTCAATTGAACAGGCAATTAAAAATGAGAATATAGTCAGTTATTCTCTGTTTCAAAAGTTGAGACCATTACCATTCGATTTGCAGCGTAATTATACAGATCAGCCAATGCAAATGCCATATTGTACCAATATTCTACTGAAGCTCCAAGGCACTACAAGGTGGCCCAGGCTAAACATGCAGAAAAAAGGTTAACTGATTTCGCGGTTCTGGCTTTTGCGCCTCGCGGTTATATGCAAAGAATATAAGCTGTGGGCCGCCCATGACCTTCGACCCCGGCACGTGACTTTGATCTCATCAACATATGAGGGATCGCAAGGTGCAAACCTATGACAGAAAGTTGGTTCCAATTGATACTTCAAGTTTTCAATTTAGATCAATTTTTACATGTTTAGCCCATTTTCAACTTGACCTCACATGACCATTTGACCTTTCAACATGGACCTTTGACATCATAAACATATGAGGGATCCTTGTAGCACCTATTGACAGGAAGTTGGTCCAATTGAAAGTAAAACTTTTCAATTGAGGTCAATTAAAAAAAAAAACTAACATTTTTGACACCACACAAATACACACATACACACATACACACATACATTACACACGCACATAACGGATTGCTAAGTGGGCCTGCCAGCTCTAGCTGGCGGCCCCCACCAAAACAAGTCGGAACTCTAGAGATGACCAGTGTGTCCCAAACAGGATAAGTACAATGAACCAGACTGCATTAACAGAAAATGCACCGAGTGTGGAATCCTTCCGGCTGGACAACAAGTTTTCCAAACTGTTAAAATGATAAGGAGGAGTATGTGTTACTGGCTGACTGTGGTAAGTGAGCTACAAACATGACGGAAAGGACCAAAAAGAAACAAATGGAAAACCACTAGGAGTAGGAAAAAGTTTCGGATGTTGATAAAAGAATGGATTAGAAGAACTGAAACCACTAGCAAAGAATCTATTTAATGCAGAGTCGGCAGCAGGATACTTCGCCTGGCATTACCCAGGTGTACTCCCACCAAATTGGGCCGTATTAGTTCTGGACTTCGGCTGGTGAAAACTATAGGTGTATTTCACAGACGAGATCCATTCGGCCCCACTGGCATTCAGCAGTAACGATCCACCCAATCGTTGCCTATTATCATGCGTTCCTGATGAACCTTCGGAATCCCACATAGTACAAGAGGCTCTTGTTTTCATATCGGAAGACTTACGCACGACCATCATGCGGGTCTCCATTTCGAGAAATGGCTTTCAACATCCCCCCCTTCCCCCCTCAACAAGTCAGAGAATTTGGCAAGTCAGTCATGTTGTGAATGTTGTGAGGCAATGCAAACTTGTAAAACATGCAGTGGATGAGCTTAACTATTATAATATTAGCCTGTAGTTTCACACTACCAAAATCCCGGTTTTGTGATGACTGGTTAAAGGATAAAACTTTTTTGATTAAGCCATTTTTAAAGTAGCCCACCATTTGTTAACTGTTTATGATGCATGGAATCTTGATTTCTGAAGTGGAACTTGTTAAAGGTACATCAGAGACGGTGTTTGATCATACCTCTTCTGTTTTGCTACACATTCTACAAGGACAACAAACCGATGCTGAAACTTTCACTTAGATTCAGACTTTCCTTTAAATTTTATGAGTATTTTGGTATATCTTAGTTCCCCATTGTGCACTAGTTCTTTTATTACAAAAATTGCTATAATTATGTTAACGAAAAGTTAGTTGCCTTATTCACCTTTTGGATACTTATTAATTTGGAGGTAGGCTATGTGTCCATGCAGAAATTTGGCATTGTAAAAAAGAGGCGCCCTTCCCATGAAATCTCTGATTGTCCCTTTAACACATGTTGAAATAATATTATAATAACTTACGGGCACCGTTATGTTCTTCTGGCGGGAGAAGTGAAGAAGGCTGTAGAAGGATTCTCCGTAAAGATTGCTTTAATTAGCCGTATCAATTAAGAAAAAGCATTTAAGGACTACACAAATTTAACATAAAAACGAAGAGAAACCGTCATTGTCACACTTAATATTGTTTGCTGTATCATTTTCATTCAAATCAAGCTATATTTATTTTCATAATAGTTAATACAACAAAAAATAAGAGTATAAAAATAATAAAATAAATTTAAGAAATCCACAAGTTTACAAGTGCCGATTCTTTCGACAGAGTGACCCCGTCCGATGGTCTAGGACCGGGTACTCGTGTTTCCGTACGATGCAGTCTTTTCAGGGAGTTTATTCGGCCAGCCATGCTCCAAAGGGTGGCCTGTTTGCACCACGCACGCACTTGTATTTGTTGGGAGAAAATGGAAATATCGGCTCTTTCCTTTTATGATAATCACAATGTTCTCGGTATGTGGTCTACAACTGATCAGTAATTTTCAGATAAATTCGTATCCTCAAAAAATCTCCTCCGTCACTTTAGAACGACATTTCGTGATCCACAGCATAGTACCCTTGATTTACCTAAAAAGAATTAAGGATTTTTTTTATATCATCTGAACCGTTGGCTCAGTTTAAAACATAAAGCAATCATCTTACTAATCGCTTCACATACCAATTACATGGATATTTCCTCTTTACTCGCCCTTTCCTTTTAAAGATTTTTTTATTATTCATTGATATCGCCACAGATGATATCGCCCACGACTTGCTGCATTGGTGCCCAAACGCTTAAAGGTCCTGCCCTTCGATAATATCCTCGTTCCCAGAAGCCCCAATTTTACCAGATGTGGTCAACATTTTGGTATCAGAAAGAAGTCTCACTATTTTTCTCATTTACCTGATGGTGGATTTAGGGCAAAATGGGAATAATTTGGTTTGGAAGTTATGATCTAAAATGTGCCCCATCCTTGGTCACCAATATTAATTGTAGCACAGTACTCTATGGGCTTCCCAAATACCGTTTTTAGCTCTCACATCCCATGGATTGAATATTGGTGGCGAAACTTTACAGATGGTTTTGGGGTCAGGCCGATCTTCAAGATGAAAACTCATATCCTTATATCGGGCCACCCCCCTTTTGCATCCGTTAATTCAATGACTCATAACGACTTAAAGAACCTGTTAACCAGCAAATCGTAAACAATTACACTAAATCATTCCTGGACCCATAGTCTAATAATTCATAATTTTTCCGTCAATATTTCGTTTTTTACATGTTTAAAGTGACAGAGGAGATTTTTTTATGATATGAATTTCTCTCAAATTTCACCTGATCGGTTGGACCACCTACCGGGAACGTTGGAAGATTTATTGGACAACAAGGTGCATAAGAAAACGCAAACCTTTGTTGTTGAACTTGCCTGCTATCGTAATCGTCCCCCATAGAAAACCATGCTTTGACTTTCTGTCGTGCACGAAGAAACTACTAAATCATCACTTAATTACATAAAGATGGCGTATTTCGGCTTCTTCACGTTCAGGTGTGATCTACTGACATTGGTAAGCATTCACAAATTGTAACAAAAACCTAGGTTCGAGGAAAATTGGGTCCTTCTTTCTGGAATTATCTCATGTCTTTTTACGCCAATTGGCGATGTGTTAAATTTTGAATTGCTTGGGTCCGCACTCCCTTGTTTTCCTGTTTACACGCCCTCTATTATTCATGTTTTTATTTTAATGTTACATCACACCCCGCGGTGTTTTTGTGCCATAACCGCTCACGACGTAAGCATGGTGGCAGTGTAATCTCTTGGTTTTCTATCTTTGACATTAATATCTTTTTTGTAATGTACGTCATGTTTTCCGCTGGGCCTCTGCTTATTGAAGTCATATCCATATGAAGTAAAATTGGCACAACATTCATAACTATACATACCTCGTAAGATTTTAGAGGATTAAACGGCACAATATTTCTGCACCAGCTGCTATTTTTAAAGTAGTCAAAACCCCAAGCCGACTAGAGCGGGTAGCCCGTAGGCTCCCCCTCCTCGCCCAAAAAGCCACTGTCAAGATGAGAAGTGCAAGATGGGAATTTGAAATGGCCGAAGCATATTGTTTCTTTTCTGTCTGCAGAGTTGGGCACCATGAATTTGTATGTACACGACCTTGTGTATCATATCATGCTGCTGGGTGAAGAAGGAAATCAAATACTGCCAACTGCAGCCAACAGACAGCTCAACCGATAACCATTGTGAAACCACCATCCACCACTCATTTGCCATCCAATACAGAGACAAACAAGGCTACACACCGTCTTCTTACTTGACCAAGGTGTCCCTCAGTCCACCTACCCTCGCATTGAGTCAAAACAATCAATGCCGTCTATCACAGTATGGTCCTCTCCAATTCCTCACTAAAACAAATCATACAAAACGCCATCATTGTCCCTCACTGGATCCAACCACAGTTCATCCATGCCTTCGTAATCATCCTTTATTTGGCAAGTGGCACACTACATGTTTTGTGATCAACTCTATAAATGCCCATGGCCTCGGTAAAACATACAAAATTGTAATAGCAAACACCTAGAAAGGCAGAATGAGTGCAAATGCAACAACCAAGCCTTGTAAAAACTCAACACACAGAATAAAATGGGAGACAATAACAAAGCAAGTAATTTGGAAGGACACAAGTTAACATGTAAGAAATGAAGCTGCAATAAAGAGGAGAAAGTGGGGGAATTCAAATCATCAGATGAAACTGAAATTCATCAGCAAATGCCACCACACAAAAAAAAGGCAAACCTGGAGAGTTAGAGTCGACTGTCATGCACTTTCAAACCACAAAAAATCTCTACCACGAGGCTGCAAGATATTTAACAGGATTGTGCTTTTAGCACTAACATTTAATGCAAAAAAGCAAAGAAACAAGAATTTAAATCCTGACGATTCAGGGGCCACAAAACAGAGAGGGTTATGATTGCATGCAGATGGATGAAATAGTCAGCCAAAGTGAGATGGAATTAGTACCCCCTCAAGAGACCGAGGTAGAAGTAAACCGCAGAGTTGGAGACACATGCATGTGATTTGCAGCATGGGACAAGGGACGGTACCCTGCAGTAAGTAATGAAGAAAAGAAACGTCTATTCAATTATGATGGTTCAGGCTTTCCGGTTAGGCCAAAAAAAGCTTGTTTTCGTAACCCGACCTGACAGAAACCAACGTTTGATGCAATTTAGCACAAACAATGCTGACCAACCATGATTTTCAGTTACAATTAATGTGGTTACCAACACAAGACAAAGAACAACATCTAAACAAGAACCATCTTAAAAGTAAAATAAAAGACTTGCTATGCATCGAAAAAAAAATATAGCATGTTGTATTCATTTTAGAGTAAAAACCAATGTGAAGTTCATTTTTTTTAAATCCGACTGAAACCCCTATATTTTTACTCCATTACGAACAAACAAACATAGTTTTAGGCCTCATCATTTTTCATTTTCTTGAGAAAATCAGATGTTTAATTTTTTTTCCAAGCATTGCAATAATTGATGCAGTGTATATTGAGACTATAATAAAAGCCCAATATGGCATACTAAGGACAGGGAAGAGGGATTCAATGAATATGGTATGCAGATTAAGTAAGAGGCTAGCGAATGCACTGGGGGGGGTGGGGCAAGCATACCAACTTGTAGCAATTCTCATTTGACTGACACAACGTCATTTGCATATGGAGGATAGGAAATCCGTTAACACTTTAATTATGTGACTTCATTACCTTTGAAAACAATTTATTACCAACTCCATTTCAACTAATATTATAGGCATGGCTCTTTTTAGAATGGTAAACAGAGGTGTACAACCTCCGCATGAGCAATGCTCTCATTGATGCCATCCAAAAATTGTAATGGTAGAAATATGATCTATCTGGCAGATAGGCGAGTTCTGCTCGAGTGGCCAGATGAAAATGCTTTCTCAATAACATATTAGATGGTTTTTACAATTTCACCCATAAAACAATAATTGCAATAACAATAGTTTGCCTTTCTCAGATTGAAATCTCCTTGGAAAAGATTTTTAAGGTGCTTTGAAGTCAGGCACTTTATCAAATGTCCATTTTTTAGTTTTTTTTTTCATGTTTAATAACGGCATTAACAATGTTTTCTTTCCATATATTTTAACAGAATCTATATATATTTATTTTCCCCATACTTTGTTCATTTTACTTTGACTATGGTACGCATTTTTGACCAGAACAAATCACATGTGTCTGACCCTGCAAAGAGGCGGGTAATTTTCGCAGTATACACAAAACTCGCCGGTGCTATTCGGCGCGCGGCGCTGTAATGAGCGCATCAGAAACTCCTTGATGCATCGATTCGTATGACGCACACCCATGTACTTGTATGCCATTGTAAAATGGTTGCCCACGTGAGTTGCTTCTTTGCAAAAGAAATGGATTTAAATTTCACGATTTGAGCCTCATAAATCGTTGAATTTTGATCATAAGTCAGCCGATGAATGCATTTGACCTGGTGCAAGAAAGCAGTGTGAAGAAATTAGAGATGAAATGCTTGTGGCTTGGAATAAGACTATATTTTTTGGGTCAAGCCAAATGGGACAATATTTGGACAAAATGGCGATTTCTCGTGTCATTCGGGCGACATAATTCGTGATTTCGGTTTCCCAGTTACTCGAACGCCATAGTCAGCAACCGGTAAGGAAATGAAATGTATCGTATAGAGCATATCAAAAGCAGGGTCGGATTTTTTAGTTTTCCTTTTTGGTTAAAAATCTTAAAAAAAATTTTATTGTCAAACTTTGAATTCAGATCTGCGTTGTTCCAAATTGAAACACGCGGTTTTGGCTTTTTGGCAAATATTTGATTAAATAGCTGCCAGAAATTGAAAAAAGGGGGATATACGACCCTAGAACTATGACTCGGGAATACAAAAAACGAACAAGGCAACATTTTATAACATTCTTCTAATTTTTATGGGGAACCACAAAAAATGAGTGAAAAAATTCATTTTTATTATTTTCTCCAAAAAATACGTATTATTGGGAGGCGGAAAAAATATTATCATATTTGGATTCTCTGAGTCATTTCCTTCTCAAATATGTATCCTTTATATATGTTGGAAAACAATTAAGAAGATACGGCACAAAAAACAGTTTCCTTTGAATTCCTGACTTTCACAGCCACCTCTTAAAAAAGCGCACATGAAAAAACCATAGTCACTACATGAAACATAAAATTCCATTCCTGAGTGCAGTTATATTTTCTAAATTAAAGCAACTTGTGTTTAATAAATTCATTTTTTTGGCACCATGAATCATGGTAGCATATTCATGGGCTACATGCTTGTTGTGTTGATGCTGGGTTTTTAAAATATTTACACAGTAAACTAATAGGTTGTTCGAGATTAAATTGAGATTATCATTGGAAAATCATGGCTTGTACTGAGTGTGTACTGATGATTTTGGAAACACTTCACTGGAAAACACATTTTTCCCAGCTGGGGAAATTTGTTGGACAGAGCGCGGTCTTGGTTGTTCTGTTTTGAGATTAAGTTCAACATTTTAGCACAGTGTTGGAAAAATGGTGCCATGAAAAAATAGCATTACAATCATTGGCAGTGTCAATAGTAAATGTCCAGTTTAAATGAACAGTTCTTGAAGACAGTGTTGGCTAGCCAGAGGGGGGCCGCGGGCCCCCCCCAATAATGATGTCGTCGGTTGAGATGAGCCCGTAGGTTTCACTTGAAAAATTCAGGCCATGGCACTTGCAGGCCCGATTGTCGGCCAAAGTATAGGTTTTGTTTAAAGTTCAATGATAACAAAAAATAAAAAAGTAAAATTTTCCAAAATGTACAAAAATTAGGCCCTCAGAAGAAATTTAAAGCATATAAAACCCAAAATTTTCAGGGGGCTTCGCCCTCGACCCCCACTGGGCTTCGACCAGGACAACCAACAGGGGACTCTAAAGCAGGCCCTTGGACCCTACCCATTTTCTGTCGGTGAGATGCGACACTTGCCCCCCCCCCCCCAATATGAAAAATCTAGCTACGCCACTGCTTGAAGAGATGATGGCCGGAGAGCGAACGTCTGCCAACAAGTTTTTGTTTTAGGAGTGAGGTGAGAGTTGAACCTCCGGAACAATTTCTATGCTGTTAAACTGGTTGTTTGGACATTCTAGATGACAGTAACTGTCCGGATGTAATAAGATGCATCACTGGGCTCCCTATACCTCATGGTGGTACCTTCCACGCTACCTCTTGATTGACTTCAAATTTTCTGCAGTAGATGCAGTATTGCAGCAAACCTTTTGCTGAGCCTTCATACACAGCAATGCTAAGCAGATTGCTGTTTCATTTTGCTACATAATATGCCGAGTTCAAATCTGCATTCACTTCCTAACATCTGAATGTTCTAGTAAAGTTTCTCCATCAGTTTATCCTTTCAGTTGATATAGTTATCTTGGCTGATAATTAAGTACGATCAATAGGGGCCAAGTGAAGTTTACACAGGGGTCAAACTTTTTAAAATGCTCCAATCATGTTGAAATGTTGCCATATTGTCGTCTAGTCTTAAGGATTCCAAAAATTGTGTCGTTTGCTACATCTATGACTATTGGTTTGGAGTTATAGGGGATTATAAAAAAGTGGCTATCTAAAATAGTTAAAAAAAGGTCAAATTTATTTGTAAGGGGTCAAAAATCCCGGAAAGTGCTCCAATTTTGTTGAAAAATGATAGTGTTCATCTAGCTTAATATGTCAAAATAAGGAATAGTTTGTACCATCTGCAGTGTCTAGTTATCATGTTATGCTCTAAAAATAGGGAAACATAATCCAATTGGTATTGACCTTCTTTGCCCTTATCTCCGTAAGTAAAACATTTAACATAATAACAAACTACACTTTTAGGAGTCCCTCTTACCTCAGGCAATTAACTTTGCAAGTATTTAAAAATATCATCAGATTAACTTTGACCCCTGTACAATTGAGATTGAGATTGACCTTTTTACCATTTTAGCCATTTTAAACCTTTAAGGGGAGTGTGAACCTTGAGTTTCAGAGTATCTATTTGGTGTGTAACTTTGAAAACTATTGAATATTGTATTGTGTAAGGTATACATTTCTAAAAGAAAATGGACGTGAACCCGATGGGGATGGCATCAGATTAATGTCAAACTTTCCATATTTGAGAAATAATCTAAAAAAAAACGATTTGCCCCAAATTTTCAGACAGCCAAACAAAACACAATTTGAATTTCCATTGATTTCGTTTATGTTATTTTTTAGAACAAGACAAATTTGTCTAGGGACGGTTTTTTCATTGGTTTAAAAATAGAGCTTACTTTTCTGAAAAATATAAGGAAAAATGTAAAAAAAGGTGATTTTACTTTTCTTTTCCGAAAATTTGAGGATATTATTGATATAAATCTTTGTTAGAGATCCAAGAAAAAATGAAAAAATTGAGGAAAACCGTCTCCTAGAGAAGACTGATTGCTATCGAGGGAAAGTTAAACCTTATCTTTTACTTCGGTATTTTTGGGATTTATCTTGTTGACTTATTCTTTTTTTAATTTGCCAAAGTTGTTGATGAATAAGGTGAACATTGAGAAAAATCCGTGGTGTTTAGTAAAAAGTGACTTCACGCCATTTCAAGCTGTCTCTTTCTCCAAAAACTTTATCTTTTGAACTTTCAAATTGAGTTGTTGTGCAAGTGATGACAATACATCTTTAGGCATATTGATCCAAATATATTTTGTCCTAACTCAGAAATTAGAGAAATGAAATTTCATCTGGTCTAAATTAGAGCTTTGTTGTTCTTTACATTTCAAATATTATTTTTTCGTTTTTCAAGATGTTTTCGCGCAAAAGTACATTAAAACACGCGGACGCTCCATTACGCAGCAACCAAATTCACCGCGCGACGCGATGGTGACCCTTGCGCCTGACGGCGTGCAATGTGCTTTTAAATTCCCCCGTTTAGACCAAGGGTTTTTGTGACTCTAAATGGTCCAAATAGCTGTTTTAAATCCGCAAAAATACAGCTCAGGAATGTCAGCCGTGGATAACCTGGTTGGTATACTATAGAACACGTGATGTTTAAAACTCGCGCGGCAAAAAATCAGAAATTCGTGTAAAAACCAAAAACACCAGGGGTTGACACTGTCTTAACTCCAAAACCAATGGTCGATGTTGGGACAAACTTACATTTTGGAATCCTTATTATTAGAGGGACAATTATGGCTCATTTAATCATGATTGGGGCATTTTTTGAATTTTAAAAGTTTGATCCCTGTGTTAACTTAAATTGGCCCCTATTGAAAAAGTGGTACCACAATTTGAGGGGAGGGTACTAGCTACCTAGCATTGATGTAGAGGGTCCATACTAACTACCTGAGGTGTCAAACCTTTATCTGTAGTTGGAGGTAAACGAATTTCTTAATAAGGCTCTTATGATATTCAGCTCCTGCTCTAAGGGGCAGTTCAACCCGCGCTTTGTTTTTACACGATATTCTGATTTTTGCACAATTTTAAACACAACTGTGGTTCTACATAGTATTGCCAACAAAGGTTATCCACTGCAAACAATTCTGAGCGTATGTTTTGCCGATTTAAAACACTTTTGTTGACCATTCAAAGTCACAAAACCCGCTTGGTGTCTAAACGGCGGGAATTTAAGCACATTTCACGCAGTCAGGCGCAAGCCGCACCATCGCGTCGCGCGGATAATTTTTGTCTGCGTATGAAGCGTGCGCGTGTTTACAATGTACTTTTTCGCGAAAGCATCTTGGAAAAAGCGAAAATAATATTTGAAAATGTAAACAAAGCGCTTAATTTGACCCATGAATTTAAATTCTTCTTATTTGCTGGACTTAGAGACAAAATATGTGTGATTCAATAGGTTCATAAAGATGTATTTTCATCAGCTTGCACAACATACTCAATTTTGAAAGTTCAAAGATAAAGTTTATTTGAGAAGAGAAAGCGAAATGGGCTAAATTCACTTTTTACTAAAACACGGATTTTTCTCAATGTTCAAATTTTCGCCAAATTGGCAAATTTCAGACAAGATACTCCAAAAATACCGAGTAAAAGGTAAGGTTTAACTTTCTTACGATAGCATGTCGGTCTTCTCTAGGGACGGTTTTCTCAATTTTCAGTTTTCGATTTCTCACTAATTATTCTCCAATAATACGCAAATTTTGGTAAAGAAAGTGAAATCACCCTTTTTTGACATTTATCCTTAATATTTCGAAAAGTAAGCTCTATTTTAAAAAATGAAAAACCCGTCCCTAGACAAATTGTCATGTTTCTAAAAATAAACATAAGAAATCATGAAAATCAAGTTGTTGTATGTGTTTTGTATGCTGTCTGAAAAGCTTTGGGCCAAAATCGTGTTTTTTCGTTTTTTTTCAAAAAACGTTTTTTTTTAAAATTACATTAATATGATGCCATCATAGGGTTAAATCGTCCCAATGATTTCTTTCTAGAAATGTAGACTTTTACATACAATAACAAATATTTGCCCACAAAGTTACAAACCAAAATAGATACTCGGAAACTCAAGGTTTCACATGCCCTTATGTTATGCACGCAGAGTGATGAAAATTACAGAAAACAAAATAATCAAGAGGAGTAAAAAGTGCTGGTCGACATCTACCCCCAAGAAACTATTAAAACTTTCGCAACTTCTACAAGGAAAAAGGTCCAACCTTGCACTATAAGAAAGTTGTTAAAAAAAAACGGATGAGGACGAGGTCAAATGATACTCAACCAGCACTCAGAAAAAGGCATTCCAAGTGGGAATATCCTCAGATTAAATGGCTCGCTCATTACTTTTCAAGCAAAAACCCAAAGAACTACGCTCTGCACAACAGGTGGTGTGAAATATCGTGGATGCTTGTGTGAGCATGTGATGAGAGTGCATTTGAAGATTCACCTTTGATACTAATGGAAAGGAGGACATAGAATTAAAGCTCACAGATGCCTAGAGTACACATGAATATGACGGTTGTAATTTGAGTGGCATAAAGCAAACATGCAAAGGATTGTGGTATATGAATTAATCTGGAAACTACAGGACCCATTCAAGTCAGCAGCGATTTCACACACCTATCTTGGAGAAAGTGGGACTATGTTGCAAAGATATAAACAAGACAAAACAAGATGTTAAAAAAGAGGCAAATCACAATGATTGAAGATGGGAACCACAACAAGATCTGTTGATGAAATTGTTTTTAAAAGAACTTATGATACACGCACTGAACATTTTTAATGGCAATGTAGTCCACTCAATCGTGATGAAAAATACTATGGTACACCTGGACAAAATTGCTACAGAAGGTTTTCTTGCTGTAATGAAACGAGAAGTAAAAAAAGGTTTCTCCAAACAACATATCAAAAAGGTAGAAAAAGGGAAGCCTGAAAGACATGCTAATTTGCATGATCTTACGTCGACGTAACGCCCATATTTCGAAGTGGTATTAAATCATAAATTTGCTTGTTTTAGGGAGATTTTCCATTTTTCTGTTTAGTATTTGCGCATTGTTTTGATGGCTCTGCCTGCCATGTGTTGTTTGCAATTGCAATTGATATATTAAAAGTGGAAAAAGTGATGGTCATTATTCAAGATGGTTGCAATTTCCCGCCAAAATTATTTTCATTCCAGATGATTTGTCAGACTGCAATCGGGTGGGAGAGGGAGATCTTTATTAGCCAACTTATGATCAGACAGAGAGTATTATTCAAACACATTGTGTCAACTGGTGCCGGGGGGGTGGGCACTCCCTATGCGAAGAGTGGATGAGTGATTGTGCCTCGGCCAGGTGAAATAAAAAACGTCCTTACTCAGGTCCTGTCAGATAAAATGAACCCAAAAATA